>JAGQAX010000018.1:25803485-26055985 GCA_019142605.1 Cephalopholis sonnerati | reverse complement strand
TGCATGTTTGTGTGTGCGTAAGTGCCAAGCTTGTGTGAGTGTGTGTCTGTGTGTGTGTGTGTGTGTGTGTGTGTGTGAGAGAGAAAGAGAGAGAGAGAGAATGGCATCACTTGATGATGAGACCCACTTAATGACATTTCTCATTTGGTTTCTACCAAAGCCACGACTGCTCAGAGCCTGGGGATCTGGAGGCCCAGATCACTTCCCGTAAATGAGGTGCCTGATGACTGACTTCTGACTAGTTTATCCTCGTGCTTATGTAGACAGAAAGCTGGCCAATAATCCCCCTTTCACTCACATTGAATAAAACCATTAGTCAAAATTGTATACACAGCAGGTGGATGGGTGGGGACTGGGTCTGTGTGCTAGATGTGCGGATGTGCTGAAAAAATGAACAGCAGATTGCATGAAGGGTGCTGTGAAGAACCAACAGTACGAGCAGATAGAGCTCTCTTTACATGTTGTTGCCTTTGCCGTGTTAGCAATTAGTTTTTGACTTAATAACTTAAGCCAACTCACTTTCTGAGGAGCCAAATAAGTTTATTTTTGATCCACAGGGACACTTTGAAAAGTGTAACTGCATTAGCCAAGTTGCATGACCAAAAGTAAGAGAGGAGAGATTGTAATAACATGGGTTAGTTTTTCGAGTCTACAGTAATTTGATTGTGCTTTGTAATTAAATTAAGCTATAATGCAAAGGTCCCTTGATATACTTCTCAGTTTGTGTAAGGCATTTATTATGCCCCCTGCTGTGATCAATTAGGTTGTCAAGACAAGTTTTATGAGACGTGCTCACCTCATAATCACCACAACGGGAAACAGTTTGCATCAGCTCGCTCATCTATTCAGAGACCAGTTGCTAGTTAGCAATGACACAAATGCATTGTGGGAAAGCTATTGATTGTTTTCCACCTTTTTAATAGTAGTGGTGCCAGATTTATTTGCAAAATAGCACTCATCATTTCCTCATATTGAGAAAGCGTGACAGGCCATTTTGCTCCTGGCAGCGTCCCTATTTCATGTCACATTATTTCGTGTTTTGTTCGGGTCACCTTGGCACTAAACAGGGAAGCGGTGCCTGCAGCAGCTGTGATTAGAAAAATGTTTATCAGCAAATGATGTTTCTTCAACAGAAACAAACGGCACATCACGATTACTGCTCAATTAGTGGGAGCCAACTCATTTATTTTCAGGTTTAGCCTGAGGTTGTCTTCTTCGTCTAAGTCGCTTATTAAAAAAAGAGAACAAAAGGCTACATCTCTAGCGTGAGAAGACAATGAGTGTGTCCCAGCTTCTTGTTATAAACTAATACTATAAAGTGTCATCATGCTTTGTGCTAATCTCTATTTTGGCAGTTAGTATTCAGGAAATTAGCCTATAACCTACCTATTTGTACCAACAGGAAATGATGCAATAATGTGCTGTCGAAATCAGTACCAAACAAAACACAGTTTTTATGGAAACATTACCACAATATATTTATCTGTCCTGCAACAATTGGTGGATTTAACTAAGTAATTTAGTTAATTTGTAATGTAATAGCTAACTTAGCCACCATGTTGAAATAGCCCCTTTTTTTTTTTACCTTTCCTCCCTTTTCATGTCCATTAACACTTCCATTAAAAATCCTGCAATTTAGTTAGGAAAGTTAGCACTCTAGCACTCCTTTACATATTTCCAGTGCCTCAATACGTATTCATAACATGGTTAATATTAACTTGGATGCTATGAAAACCCTTTGCTACAAATACAACACAGCTGCCGGTCACTGCAGTGTATGACATGCCAACATAGAGTGAGGAAAGATTCAGATTCTCAATTGTACTGTGAAAAATGACTGATAGAAACTGTCTCTCCCTTAATTGTCACTTAGTTAATAATCGTCACAGTCTAATGTGACTCATCTCTGTTGTGCAAAGCAACTAATCTTTTGTTCAGAAGTGGAAAAAACCTTATCAGTGTGTCTTTGCCTTTTCAGTTTAGTCAGTATTGGGAGTTGGTTCTGAAGCTTATGCGAGCAACTTGGCACCCGCTTCTCATAGTGCTCCAATCAACAGAAGATTGCACATCGCAAAGGCACAATGCCCTCATTGCTAAATGATACCTGCAGCATGATTGGATCTGTTGATTTAGATTAGACTAATACTGTGGGTCAGATTACATACACACACACACACACACACATGCAGTCAGACACATTCAAGCACACACACCCAGCTCCACCCCGCGTGTTCCAGTGTAATTCATGTGAAAATGAAACAGTAAAATATGACAGATTTTCATCTTGACATTCTGCTGGCCTGCTCTCACCCTGTTTCATTGATTAACTTTTTTTAGAAGCTTCCTCTTCTTTGTATCTTTTGTACTCAGGCTCAGCACACTTTGCATGTGTTGAATTTGTGTGAAACAACATTCATTATTTACACTGGATTTGTGAACCTGGCATCCAGCCATGTTTCTCTGTATTGGATACAGGTGCTTTTGGGGGCGTTTTTCGGTGATTCATTTTGTCAAAGGGTGCAGTGTACGGCCTGTATCTGTGTCTGCAAAACACAAGCAGCATCCCAGTGGCTGTCTCATCCCCGCCCGCTCTCTGCACTGAAAAATGAAAGCACATCTCTCCCGCTATCACTCCACAATGACAGAGCATAAGGTAATCCCTGTTCATGACTGCCAGATCCCCTTGCGTCATGTGCATAAAAATGATTTCATTCTCCATTTTTTCCTCCATTTCTTTCTCCTCTGATGAATCGTATGACTGCAGGCTTCTATATCTGCCTCTTGTCATGTTGGAGTGATGCAATTAGGTTTGTATTCTCTGTGGTCTCTGTTCTTTCGCAGGAGAGGATTGCCTATAAAATACCTGTCTGCGCAGGCCGCTCGCTCCGTCTAATGAGCTGACACCAGTGTTGGTCTGAGATTGGTGACGTTTTTAGCAAAGCAGACATCTCAGTAACAGATTTCTTGCATCTCTTTTAGTAGAAGTATAGAGTTAAACAGTGTGTGAATGTTTGGTTTGGGTTGGATGGATAACAGATAATAACAAGACCACAAATGTCTTTGCTTTATGCGGCTGCTCCTATAAACTCAAATCCACTAAAGTCTCAATATAGCTTTTTTTCCCTTTTCCTGCTCCCTGCCTTAACAATGTGTGGAGTGGCTCCTAAACTAGCCTTATCAGAAGCATCCTGCCAGTGAAGGTCAGGGCTGAGGGGCAGGGTGTCAGAGTTTAACTAGCTCATGTCCTAATGGGTCATCTCTGTGAGTTGACCCTAGAGTTTTGGTGTGTTTAGCATTCCCTGCATGTTGGGGAACAAATCCACCTCCAGAGCTAAAAAGGCAGAGGCAGTTAAAAAAGACAGAGTGCTGTGTCGGAGCGCTGCAGGGTCACCGACTACATCACTGTGCAGAGATTAGATGCTTGCAGATTACTCTGTAAACAGCTGATGACATTGCTCCTGACATGCAATGCTATGAAGACTGAAAGACAACTGTTTTTAAGTGTCTTAAGAGATTTTGAGTTCACCTGTGCAGTGGCTTTGTGAAATGCCAGCTTTGGCTGTTGCAGCAGAGCATTGTTTCTTTACTGATCTGCAGCGCAACAACAATATGACTAGGGTTGTCACACTCCACCTGAACTGGCAAGAAAAAAACAACATGTTCCTTTTTTCTTTTACCAAGTGGTGATATATTGTATAACGAGACCGGCATTTGTGCCCCTGCTGAGTTTTCCCTATGACTCTAATTCTTCAGATCTACAGGAGGTTGGTACCCACTGTGAACTCTCTCATGCATGTGAACTTTCTCTCGCATGTGTCCTCTGCCTTCCTCTCCCCACCTTCCTCTCTCTATCCATCTCTCTAGATTGATCTTTTTCTGTTAACCTGCATGCTACATCATTTTTCTCTTGCTCCATCACCTCTGTCCATAGATGCATTGCATTATATGGTCAGATGAATCAAGATCTGAGCCACTCTGAGTCATCAGTTTCTTGCTAGTATATGTGTATGACTAGATACAATCATTTAAACTGATCAAACATTAATACTAGTAGCCTCGTAATCATCTAACAGTGTCACTAATAATAATAATTGTGCTATTTTTAAGGCCTATTTGAGGCTGCGTTTTATAGAAGGTTTTCCGTGTAGCCACATATTGCAGCCATTTATCTGAAAATGATGAAAAGTAAATGACAATTTTTCAAAAACGCAGTCTTTAAGTCTGCTTTTGTGCTTCTAAGCTTAAACATTGTATTTATATGTATTTTTTTTAATTCATATTTTATCAACATTGACCATGCTCACTCCAGATGGGGGAGTTGAGAAAAGCATAGTTAACTATTAATAAGTGCACAATAAAGGATTTATTAACCTTAAAGGGAAAGTTAACTATTTTTCGACTTGGACTCTGTTTCCCCTTTTTTTTTTGTCTAACTGACTGATGGAGAGAGCAATTTTTAAAACTGGTCCAATATTGACTGAGAGCGCTGCAGCTGGCCACGTTAAAATAGACTGCAATGTAAAGCCAAGTGCAATTGTGCACCATCAATGTACTTCCACTAAAAATGCTTTTTTTGCCACTGACAGGCTCAGGTTGTTATTAGAAGTGTCTGACAACATTATTATTATAAAAGACCCTACAGAGAAATCAAACTTTCTTCCTTACCTTTCACTGGTTTGTTTGTTATTGTGACCCAATCTCACTCAAGGAGAAGTCTTGTGTTTGTGTTGTGTTGGAGCACAGAAAGCGTGGCTTAGTGTTATGTAAAATATCTTCAATGTCATGACTGAATATTTAGCTGATTTTGATGTGGGAAAGTCTACAACATTTCAGAACAAGACTTCCCCTTGAGCGAGACGTGGTTAGACACAGTGACAAACAGACAGGATCAGCAAAAGGTAAGGAAAAATGTTTCATTTCTCTGTAGGGTCCTTTCCATAATGTTGTCAGACACTTAAAATGTCAGTGGCAAAACCAAGCACTTTCAGTGGATGTAAATTGATGGTGCACAATTGGGACTGCATTGCAGCCTGTTTTCACGGCTACAGCTGCTGTGGTCTCTCTCAATAAAGGACCAACTTCAAAAACAGGTGTCTTGATTCATTATTTAGACACAAAAACATTAGCTTAATAAGGCAATGTTCTCGCTTTAGATCCAGTAGCTGCAATAAGCAAAGTTAACTGATAATAAATGCATAATATAGTGTCGTATTACACTCAATAAAACATGCAAAAAAGCTTAGTAAAGGTTTAAATGACAAACTAGTCGTGGTAGGAATATTCAGTTTAAAGCCAGAAACCAGAGAGAGTCTCAAACTTGTGATGTCAGAGGGTGTAAAGTCAGGAACTTCTTCATCAACAGTGAGTGGGAACCTGATTTTCTGTACCCACATAATATTTGTTTTCTTATATCCAAATCATCTTTAGTCTATTGTAGTCTTCTCTGTCTTGAAACAGAAAATGTACCCATATACTCAATATGCTCTCAGTGTCATCTACAGCAACTTTCCTGATTTACTGTCTATAGGTGCGCTTAATACCCTATGACATCACAAATTATAGTTTTAGAACTTTAGCTTTTGGATTTGGAAGAGAGTTGTTCATGTTTACTAATATTTTTGGACTGTCTTCGATAATAGGAATACCACAGTATGATTTTGTAAAATGGGTGTAGTTCCCCTTTAAACTGTTAACAGGTTTCTTCTAAGTGCTTACAAATGTATTAAACTCAAACAATAAACATGTTTATGATGCCATAATTAACACTTACATAGTATTTTCAACACATAATAATGTTAATAAGCATCTTATTAGGACTCTATTACCTGTTAACCAACATTCATCACAAGGGCCTTAATATAAAGTGTTACTTGTCATGGTTATATAGATGTTTCTTTCGTCCCCGGATAAGAAATAAACCTATGAATCATATCTCCTAAGCTGTCTTCTTTTTCAATCTGGCAACACAGGGTCCTGCTCCAAAACCCTCACTTTGATAGTGTTGATTCCCCAAATCCTCTAAACGATATCATCCTGACCAGCCCTCTTACAACCTTTTTCTCCTGGTCAGCACATTGCTCTTTGCCCAGAGTGGAAGAAGCCATTCTGCCGGCTGTCACCACACAGACAGATTCTGTGCTGCTCTTGTCTGGATGATGGATCTGGAGTAGTCAAAGAGTGCTGACTCCTCACTGACCACCTCTCCCTCACCACCACATGTCGGCTCCTTAGCCCACCAGCAAGGGCCGCCATGATGGATAGGGCATCCATCGCTCAGCCTATCCCGCCCCCACCCCCTCCACCCTGCAGGGTCTTTGTCAGTCAGGCCTCCGGTGGCAGCTCACGGCTTGACACGGCAGGAAAAGACAGGCAGGTAAACACGGCAGCCATATTGTTCTCGGCTTACATGCTGTCATCATTCTGAGGTCATTTACAGTTTACCAGCAGGTTCAGAAAGAGGATTGTGAATGCCTGGTGACGGATGCTGGTTTCCCTTCTCTTTTCTCATGCGTATCTTTCATTAACTTTTTAAAGATAAGACTCTTAAAAGGATTTCTATTAGTTTTATAATATGGCTCTGATTAATGCCATGTTTAGATAGCAGAGGGCTTAATGAATTTCATAGTGCATCTGAGGTCTTCTGCCCTTGTGGTGCCCTTAATTATTTTAACTGAGCTCAGTCCTTACATCAGTCCTATTAGGACTAAGCTTTTTTCTTTAATGTCTCCTTCTTTCCAGCCCTAACACACCCAGCAACACATCAAACACTCAGGATATTTTTTTGTTGTTTTGCCCACCAACTTGAAACTATGTTAGGTAGTAAATTGATTCAGGTTGTTTCAGTTTCCATCAGGAAAGTCGGAAGAGGCAAAATACAAAGAGAGGCCTGGATGAAACAAACCTGGAGCAATTAAGTGCTGCCGGTGGCCTGATAAGCTAGTTGAAGTGGCTGATTTCCATTGGAATTGGAAAAGACCAGCAGCTATCACCGTGTTTTTAACAACTAAGCAGATAATGTGTGTATTCTTCCTCACAGGCTGATGTTAAGAGGAGCTGTGATACAATAGCTCTTTTCGCCTCTCCATCGATGTAAGCTACATTAACACTCATGTTCACAAACATAAGAGGCATAGTTCACTGTTCTTTTACAAAGGACCTACAATGAATCTCTATCCTGGTTCTCTTCGTGTGGAGTTTGCATGTTTGAAGTACACAAGCCCATGCTATTTAATTACCCACCATATTATTGTAGGAGTCCTCCAGCACCTAATGTTACATTTAGAGAATATTTTTTCCTATCATGGCTTCAGAGAGCATTAGTATTATTTGATGATGTGTGTTGCAGCTGTTCATGTGGACAGGTAAGGCTACGAACGTGACCTGATTTTACACGAGTCTTTGTGAGCCACAGCCAGACTGTAGACCTGCCAGCATTTGATGGAAACCTGAAACAGAATTTGAACTAGTCTTGTCGCTCATGCCAAATGTAACAACAGCAGAGATGCAGGATTTGCACCATCTCTGCTGTTGTTACATTTGGCATTTGCTCCATTGCAAGTTAACTTTAAGACATTACATGCTGGAAATCTTTAATGCATAGAATAAAGGATTTAATAGCCTCTCTGGTTGTGTGGCAGTGTGGACAATCACAGCCTGTGTATCTGTTTACATTGGGCTGTTTTCTGTTTTGTCTCAGTGGTACCATGTGACCTTGGAAAGGAATGGGCTGGTTTGCAGTCGTCTGGCCATCAATTTAGTTCAACTTGGCCCTGTACTGACCACTGGATGTTAAGGTGATATATACTACAATTAAAAGATCAGGCTCAATCTTCTACCAGATCAGACATTATAACCTGCTAATGCATCGTATACGCACTTGAGATGTGTCCCATTTACAGAGATAAGATGATGGCATAAAGCAGAATGTCCTTTTCACTTTCGCCGCCCCCCATGGTGTCTCACCAGGAGATGTAAGTCTGCAGAGGCGAGGTAATTCTCACTTGTAGCACATCCAGTCTCTTGGTCTGATACAGGCAGCACTGTCACACTGACTGTTGATCACTCTGGATTTCTTATCCCACTGAAACAATTAATGTGGAAGTTAAAGTGACACTTAATTGGTCTGTTACCAATTTATGGCAGTCAGTGTCAATTACCGGGCAAGTATCAAGACTGACTGGTGCTGTCTTTGATTTTTCAAAGCCTGACATAAAAGTGAAACAGCCGATGACAGCTACATTTGTCTTTTTCTGATTTTTTTTCTATCTGAGAAACTGAGCTCAGTTCTTTCCAAGCAAAACATGAACAGAACATTTTGTTCAAGAATTGCCACTGATTGCAGAAATCTTGCAATAAACATTAAAAAACTTAAGTGCAAGTATAAGGACAAAATTAGGCCCACAATGTTGTAGTCATTAAATAATACATCTCAGTGTTTTCAGTTTGGGCTCTATTGTCCCTAGTTTCAGTAATCATACTAATAGTGTTCAAAACATAGCCAATTAACTATAACATTTCATGGCTTTGTAGCTGAGCTGCAGCCACTGCTGCTCTTCAGTACACAACCACTGTGTCAATGTCCATCTCAGCAGTCAGTGACAAAACTGTGGCTGCAGTAAACATGATGATGGAAAATCTAGGAAAATTAGAAAGGGATTAGGACTACAATCCAGTTATCTCAATAATTTTATGTTGTGACAACACTGTGGTTGACTTGTGTGGTTAGTTTAACCACAAAAAAACCCCACTTGGTCAGGGTTAGGATAACATCATGCTTTGGCTTAAAAACGGTTTGACAAACACGGCTGGATATGTCCAGAACTCTCTTTCATAATACCTGCCTTTGTTGGTCTCAGACAGTGGTCTGCTGCTGTCTGCTGCTTTAACAATGTCAAATAAATGAAATGTACTAATGTAGCGTGTGTGGTTTGCAGAAATGCACATCGCCAACATTTATTCTGGCAACTGAGCTGAGAAATAATAAGATTTATCATAAACTTAGGGAATCAAGTAAAGTGAAAATCTATCAGTCCTTTTACATTTAGGTTTTCTGGGTTACCAGGCCATTGTGAATCTAGCCTGAAGCTCTGCAAGGAGGAGGATGAAGAGAGAGATAATGATGGGCAGAGAAAAATAGGGTGAGGGAGAGTTTGCAAGCTCATCAGTATATACATTTTCAAAATAACAATTTAACCAGTGCATATTCAATGAGAAAAAAATTAATCTCACAGCAATACTAATCTTACTGATACAGTTTGACAAATCTCTGTGCTTACCCTATTCATTGGCTCCAGTTGCCCGTCAGATGACAGTTGAGAATCTCAGTTTTCTCTCTGAATAAAATCTCTTTCACATTTCCTATTGAGTAAATTACTCCCCTTTTAAATGAGACAATTCCACCAAGTGTTTTTATGGAAAAGGCAACCCATTTAACGGCAGATAAAGCCAAGCCCTTCAAACCGATTTTATATTCACTGCAGCCCTGTGAAAACTGAGCAGAACTCTATTGATGATATCCCCCCCAAAAGATAGATAAATAAAAAACTGTATTCAATTTTTTTAGTCAGACTTTTTGGGTAGGCTTTTTGTTCCCACTGAGAAAAACTGAATCAGGAAAAAAAATGAAACAAACAAATGAAAAACTTACTTTTATTAAAGAAAGTTGATGCAAGAATAAAATAATACCCAACCAGCTGTCGATGCACTGGCAGAAAAGTCAAACTTAAAGCTTCCTGATGTAATTCGTATTCTACATAAGCAATGTTTTTAGGCTGTTTTTGAGTTGCCTCAGTTATCCCAATCAGAGAAGGTAACATTGGAAGTTGGAAAAGCCTATGAAGTGTGTAATGAGGTGACACCTGATATTCTCTTGGGTCTGTGTTGCATTGGGCTGTAAGGTCTCCATCTGTCAGGGGCCACCAGTGGCTAATCTCCCCCTGCATACTAGGAACTGATCCCACTCACCTCCAACCTGAATTATTCATTATTCACACACAGACTTTAGCCCACACTGAACTCTATTTAGTCAGAGGAAAATGTCCTGTTCTGCAAGACAAACAGGAAGGCTTACTTAAGTGTGAGGTAGCGGTTTTGGCTGTCCCTGTCTCACTGCCCTTCTTTACTTCTCTTTGATAATTCACACCTTCTGCTGCTCCTTTGTGCTGTTCAGATGACTAAGTGGGGAAATGGGCTGTGGAAAATGATCATCAATGCAGCTGGCTCGCTGACAAGAAAGGAGCATTTTCTCTTCTGCTCTCGAGAAAAGGAACATCCATTCAAACCCTACACGATTCATTGCACTTTTTATTTATGACTTTCTTCTCTCCACAATTGTTTAGATTTCTAAAGATTTGATGTTTTTGGTCACTTTTGCATGTTCTTTTTATTCGCCTTCCAGCCTTTCATGGTTATCATGTTTCATGTCTTATTCAAAAAAAAAAAAAAAAAAAGCACAATTCATTAATAGTTTCATGAATCATGGCAAAAATACTAATTGTTTAGTTACTCCGCATATAAATCATTCATTCTGTTGGTATGCTGGATTTTCCCCTCCAGCACTTCATGAGAAATTCCACATGAATATACATCCTCTCTGTCATATTTAGAGTCAGATCCCATAGCTGGTGCTTGGACAGTGGTGTTGAGGGCGTTATGGAACCATAGTTTACGTTTTAGTTATACTGCTGCTGTTGTTTGTTACCAGAAACAAAAGGAGCAATTTAAAATGATAATGAAGCGTTTATTGTCTTATGGGGATGGGAAATGTGGCGTGTGGCACGCGCTGGCTCGTAAATCTCTGGATGTCACCCGCGGCGTGTAGATGGATCTCCTCTCCTGTGGTTGTCTCCAGCCCCATAGAGCGCAGCTTCGGCAGACTAATGAACACGGAGAGCCTTGAGAATGGTAAACAAGTGCCTGATTAATTGGCCCTCTGCTTCCATTATTTTAGCGGTGGAATACAAAATGTCCTACAATAGAACATTCTGATCAGTTTTCATTTTTTGTTATATACTGTTTCTCCGTACTCCCTTGGAAATGAGGGTGGCCTGTCTGTGAAGAATAGTATGTCCCGGTACGCTCTGTCCCCACTCAAAGAATGGAAAATACACGTAAACTATTGCCACTTAATTACATTACAAGAACCGTCTTGGCATTTTAAACTGTATGAAACTTATCCCATTTAGAAAAACAGGCAATCTCAGAAAACAGCCAATTGATTGTAGTTCATTTATCAGGAGTCCTTTAATCAGTGCTGGACTTTTTTCCCAAAGGCAGCGCTTGTTACTAAATTAAGAAATGAAGAAGTATTTGAACCCTGAAATGTCTACCGCAATTATTAAGTATATCAGTCAAGCACAGCAACTTTCAAACAGTTGACAGATTGATCAAAAGATGAACCACATTGGATGTCTTTGGCTGTCAGAAAACTCTGTGGATCATAATTTATTAAATTATCTTTTGATTTGTGTCTCATGAAAAATGTTATATAACCATCTTTTTGCCAAAAAAAAAAAAAAAAAAAAAATCCAGACTTTTTCTTGTAGTTCCCACGTGCCTGGCCAGGGACACATACTCAGCAGTTGGTAAACTTGAATATTCCACCCAGACATCCATGTCTTGCTCCCTTATCAGTAATTTGAATGACTTTGGATACAGCGACGCGTTTCAGGAGATCAGGTCGAAGAGGTGAAGATAGTGAGAGTCTGCAAAGGTCCCCGCCGCTCCAAATCCTGCTTTAGTTTACTAAAATTTTAAAAAGGCCCAAAGAGCTTGAGCTCTTGGCTGCCTCTCCCCACACTGCTTGCTGAATCATTGAAGGGCCATTGGATTATCAATGCATGAGAAAGTCCTCAGTACCAGCACTTTAGAGAAAGCCTTTAAAAAAAAAAAAAGCCATTCAACATCCAAACAAGTGCGACTCCACTGAATGTGTCTCCAAGAATACGAGTGTACTTCTCTGAGCTTTAAGGGTGCTTCTGTGTCACAGTGATCTGACAGCGCCTGTCACTGTGAAGCCTACAGCGCACAGATATTATTCTAGTCTTGCTTGGGAGTGCCTCTTTATTCCGTTCGTCCTTGGGTATTCTTTAAATGTTGTTCTTTTCAACATCACATCTCAGTTTCCTACAGTCATTGATTAGTTTAACTCTTTCTCTGTGATGATGATGTGAATGTTTTTGCAGACAGATGAGGTGAATTGGCTTGAACTTTCATTAGCGGCTTGCTTGGCTGCAACAGGTGGTCAGAGTTGACCTTTCTGCACAAGCTAATAAATGTTATGTCTTCATCTTTGATTGAAAGAGAATGTGAGCCCCTCCAGATAGATCAGTTTTCAGCTTTATGGCTTGACACTCTAGAAAGTGAGTTATACTCTTTCATATGGACATGACAACTCGAAATCTTTTTTTTTTTTTTTCCATTCAGCAAAAGCAGCTGGAACATTGTAAATAGTTAACAGGTTGTCTGTGGTACAAAGGATTGATGTTGAAAGAAAGAATGATCAAAATGCAGGCTTTCGTTCAAACCTCTCATATTCATTTTGCCAAGACTATTTTGGCACAGAGGAGACATTGTATTTTGAATGTGCTGCTCCCCCTCAACATTATTACCCACTGTTACAAAAACCCACACAATGTTACGAAAAAATCACACTATTCCTCTAATTGTCCATGTCCATCATTTGTTTGAGTAGGCAATGGGCTGCAAATGTCATACAACATCATGCCTTACTTTTTTCAGATTAGACACCTGATAATGTGTTTGCATGAATTCTGTGCCATTGATTTGCTGTTTTCTTGCACACTTTCCATTGTGTGAGATAACTTTATAATAGGCATTTCAATTTTTGATCAAAGTTAGCAAAGCAAGAGTGCATCTCCAAGTCTTGTCAGATTGTTTGCAAAGTGTGCTCTACTTCTTTTGATTATCAGGTGTCTCGTCCATTCGGAGGAGAAAAGAATGAACACGTATTTTGGTTTAACAAGAAGCTTTTCACTACAGCAATCCACTGTGGCAGGAAGCCTGCATTTTTATCTCTGATACCTCTCACTGCAAAAGCTCTGCTACATCAAAATCATAGCAGACAGGCTATGTATATCAAATGTATCCAGCAAGCCCTAATGATAAAATCATAAATCTCCTCAGGCTGGTAGATAGCCTAGTTAGGCAGCGGTTTGAATTCATTTTGTCTTGGGACCCATCCCTCTTCAACCTACCTTGCTGTGTCTCTATTATACTGAAGACTTCCTTGTTCACACTGAGTTAAACATATTGTAAGACAGTGATTATTTTGTGAATTCCTGGTGGTTCTGTGAGGTTGGGAGATCTTCTGGGTATACTCCAGCGCTCAACAAAGCCAACAGAACAAGGATTTCTTGAATATGTATGGTTGTTCTGATGGGATTGCTCTTATCTTTGTAGAACCACAGAAACGTATTCCTCAGGGGATCTATCTTTTTCATGATCAGAACCGACATCTGAACGTGACACTGAATGGAAAGGTGAAGTCTGACTGTAATACAGCATTTTTGTAGCAGGTACAGTATCTTGCATAGCAGTTCTTGGCAAACACAGATTCCACTGCAGAACATGTCTGATTGATGGAGAACAGAAGGTTTCTCTTTTGCTTCCTCACTCTTTTGCTGAGAGTTTGGGAGCAATGTTTGTAATGCAAATAAGGACACTTCAAAGAATGGCTTATTAGCATTTTCAATGGGAGAAATGTTCCATTCTGTGGAAGTTCGATAATTCGTTTTTTCTCCCTTTATTGTATTGTACAATTAATCGTATGAAGCTCATGTTTTCAGGTGCTTGTAAAGCTGGCAGAGACACCTAGTATGTGACTTTGTCGAATGTTAAATATGCGACCTTGTTAACTCTTATCTCAGTCTTTTGCTCATGCACAAGCATTGGTGCAGGAGGGATAGTCGGCCATGTCTGATTTGGAAGCACAGAGATTGATTGGTGCTGTGTTTTATTCAGTGTTTTGGCACCTCGGGCCATGTCTCTCCCTTTATGCTGTGGGATTCAGCAGCCTGGGCTTAGTATCATTATTTAGTTCTATATTAAGACTATTGATTACACTGTAACTGAGGCAGCGAGGCTGAAGCACAGGCTGGTGGTATTATTGTTTTGTTTTTTTCGGTCAGGCATAGTTGGCATTCAAGTCTGATGGCTGAGCAAATGACAACCCTCCATAGCACTCCAGTTTTCTATGTGTGTGACATTTGTGTGATAATATTGTATTACAAATATGCAGTGGTGTCACACAGTAGTCCTCAGTCTTTCCCTCTCAAATCATCATGAATTAGCCAAATAAGTCAAACATTTGGTGTAATTGCGGTAACCTGTATGGAATATTATGCATTGACAGCGATGCCTTGTCCGCCTGTGCTGAACAGATGCCGATATTCCCTGCAGCCCAGTTGATTATGGCGGGTATCATAGTAATTTAGTTGCTGTCACACTGTTGTGACTGTGCTGAACTTCATGGGCCTGCCTGAAGCCCGCCTCTGTCAAAGAGCCTTAGGCTTGGGGGGTGACAGCTGACAGAAAGGACAGAGCAACCACAGTGGTACATCAAAGAGCACCAATTAGGCTCTTCTAAAACATTTTTTATCCCTATTGTTTTCTGGGAAAGCAGAAAAACTTGCTTCATATCCTCTCCACTGTGTTTTTTCTTCCCCAAGTTTAACCTGAGAGGCCTGGTCAAAGATGTCATCCACTCCATTTATGCTGCTCCTCTCTCTTGTCCTTCGAACAGGTGCCTGTGAGTGAGTCACCCCTCTTGTGTGCTAGAACAAATTCTGAGGGGGGAGTAATGACGGTTAAGAGCTTCACAAACATATGCAATGCAATTACGCTCAATTATGGGTGATCAACATTTGCATAATCTTTATCCCAGCTACTCCTTAAGAACCAATCAGATGTTGTTTTTCAGAATGAAAGTCGCATGAATTATTTATGTCAGTAAAATATATCTATTCTGTGGGTCTCAGTGATCTCAGTGGCTATTCAGCCTCCTCAGTCATCTATCATTTATGATGGAGAGAGTTAGGAAGGCTCCCTGATTGAGCTAATGAATGCAAATGCAGTGCGAGACTAGCATGGGTCAGTGGCCACACTCCCTCCTCCCCATACCTGTTTTCTTCACTATCAATTCACTCCAAGCCCATAAACAAATGTGGCATGTCATTTACTGTGGCCGTGAAACGATTAATTTTCATAAAGAAGGGAAGAAATGGCCATCTCTTAGGTACTTGGGGCACCTGGTTTTGTTTTGACAGTGATGATAAGTGTACATGGCAGCTCAATTACGTTCTCAACACTCGTTTTCTGTTTTATTTAGGTGATGGGAATCCTCTCAGTGAGCGACTCTTGTGGTTAAACACATTGAAAGCTGCGTTTATGGTAGCATCTGTGCTATTGCTTTTTTTTTCATTTGGCATCCTAGTGTGTCACATGATACTGTGGCTTTTGCCCACATAAAGAACATCTATAATAAATGGAAGGCACATGCGCACCCTGCACTGCAGGGTTCCTCATGCATATATGCTGTCATGTGTCTGTTTATGTAGTTGCCATGGCTCACAGAGAAGATGACAGAATCCCGACTCCGCCAAGAAATTAGATTTTGTAAAAAATACATCAACATAAAACAGTTAACAAAAAGTCCTTTAAGAGTTGAAAGTATTTTGCATGTCAGTTGCATGTCATTGAGTTACACTGTTTGAATTATAAAGCATGTATTTACAGAGCATCAAAGTTTTTTCTGATGTGAAATGAATTTCTCATGAAGCTAAAGGGATCCTTTGCTGACTTTCAGCTAGCTTTGTGGTTCAACCAGCAATGTGGGTAGTATGACTAAATCAACCGTGGTAAACTTCCCTCCATCTTACCAGTGCCCACATCTCCCTGCTCATCTCCCAGCTCAAATCTGCTAGATGACACAAAATGCAGATTTTCGCTGGCTCTGGGCTTTCACTAGAACTACAGATTGTACTTTCGCATTTTTGTATGCCTGCCACCACAGTCACAAAGAGTATGGAAGCGGATCGAGAAAGAGACCTGCCCTAATCTGTCTCTCTCAGACCAAACTGTGCTAAGCAAGACACTGTTACTTTATTGTCTAATTCTCAAACAAAATGACTTCAGAAACACGTTTTAGTGCACTGTTTGGCTGTCATACGAGAACTTGTGAACAGGAAGTGGGTGCCACCCAATAAAACTTAGATCAAACAGTAAAACTAGGCAGTGCTGATTAAATGTAAACCAAGATTCTCTTACTAGCATTGCCTTTTTTCTCAAATATTTGTGGAAACATGCATTAGTATACAGTTTAATTGTAATTTGAGATCATTTGTTACCAGCCAGCTGCCATATTGTTTCCTGTGTCAAAACGACCAAGCTCACATTACGTCACCCACTAGCAGGAGCGTTTATTGGACTTG
This sequence comes from Cephalopholis sonnerati, assembly GCA_019142605.1. NCBI lineage: Eukaryota > Metazoa > Chordata > Actinopteri > Perciformes > Serranidae > Cephalopholis > Cephalopholis sonnerati. The sequence continues at coordinate 26,039,537 of JAGQAX010000018.1, read as the reverse complement.
GTGTAGTTGAATGACACATCCCTTGAATTTCTCTTTCTGCTCTCATCATGTAGCAACAATTTCAATTGTATATGTGCCTTTCTACTGCATAGACAGCCAAGTTTTAGAAAAAGACCATCTAACCAGCAGTGAAATGTTTCTTTAAAGGGTATGTCAGAGATTCAGTTAATTGCTTTGCTGCCACTACATAAATTAAGCAGTATAGCACGAGAGAGAGTGCTGTTGTACTGATTATCAGTCACTTTGGTGGCATGTGGAACTCACATGAGTTAACAGCTTGATCAGACAGTGCCGCTGTGACATCGCCGGATGTCACATGAGCACATCTGGAGGTTTGCAGGGAAGTTTCCAGGCTTCTTTCCTTCCCTTCATCCTCCTCTGACAACCATTCACAATTAAACTCAAATGTTATTCGTGGAAATCTCCTCGTGGAAATCTCCTTTGCAAAGTGTGTTACAGCGACCCTTAATGTAGGCTGATTACCGGTTAATGTCATTAACATTTTAGAACACTCGTAAAGCAGAGTAATAAATGCGAAGTCAAAAGTTCCAGTGATGTCATACTCTATTTCATCACTCATGGAATGCATCTTATCCAATCAAATTACCTGGTGGGATCTAGACTGTTGTATAGGACACATTATAATCAGCATTACGTAATACTTGACATCAGATACTCTTCAGTACAACTTGACTTTCAAAACTATCAGTTTCATTTGGTAATTTGGCTTCCACACATTTACAGCTTTTGTCTTTTAAGCACTAGATGTTTAATACTGTATAAAGTATGTGCTGCCTGTTCAATTTTTCCTGTTGTCTACATCTAATGTATCTGTGGCTGCTACATGATCCAAATCTTTTAAAAGCATATTTTTTGTATTGCTGATTTTGTCCATTTACAAAGCAGTACGGCAGCTGAGAGACTTGAAACAAACTCTTCTTTTTTGTTTGTTTGTTTAAAACTTTCTGGACATCAGTGTGGTGCTTTGTAGCTTTTTTTACCTGCTTTGCATCATATTATGCCATACTGAGATATTGCACCGAGTGTGTCTAACTGTAACGCCATTTATCCGTCATTTCAGATAACTGTGACATTCAAGATATTATAGTTAGTGCCAGGTGTTTTTTTTTTTGTTTGTTTTTTTTGAAAGGAAACAAACTATTATAAAATCATAAATTTCATTGTTTTCGTTTAAACTTTGGTTTGGTATTTCATTCCCCTCAATAACACAGAGGCTGATTCAGACCTTAGAAACATGGAAAGACCCAGGTCTTGATGTGAAATTGCATCTGAAATCATAGATCCTCAGTGGACTATGGTCAGTGAGATAAGACTCAGTCCTGACCATGTCCAGAAAAGAGGCATATTACTGTGATGACAGCATTTGGAGAGGTAATGGTAGATAGAGAGTTTATTTGTCCTCAAAGGATGTCCTCCTTGAGGACAAATAATCTATCTATCTATCTGTCTGTCTGTCTGTCTATCCTCACCTTTCTCAACAGCTGTCATCACAGCACTGTGCCTTGTGTCTTTTGAATATGGGTATGAACTGCATGGATTTTGAGGTATTATCTACTGTGCATCTAGATTTTTGATTTAGATCAAAGGAATGACCAGAGACACAAAAGCTTTTTCTGGTACAGAAAACACACATCTAGAGGCTTCTAATGGACAGTGTCTTTTCAGTGACCAGTTTTATTGCCCCTGCCTATTATGGAAAGGACACATAATGGACAACTCGTGGACATTTTTCCTTCACTCTACACTGCAGCGCTTTTATTCACCATAGTCATATATTTTAGCCAGCACTGAAACACCCGTTCCTAAATACAAAGACTGAGTGACATTATCTGCTGGCAGTGGTTATATGTTTTTTTTTTTTCATCCCAAGCTTCTACAGCTTTGACAGCACAAAGCACCCCCACTCCACAGAAAAACACACATACACACTACCAGCTCCTTTTCCACACGTCCAAATGTGAAGCTCTACCAGGGTTGTCAACTATTGCCAACATGGCCCTTCTTTTTTTCCCCCCTCCCGTCAGCAGGCAGCCATCACAGCCTGTTCTGACAGCTCCGCTTTTGATATTTATATTGCCACTGAATTTTAATCACTTTGTGCTTCATCTTTCATTCATCTTCCATTGTTAGTGCGCCCATTGCCACGTGCAGTTGTGTTGTTTTACAATATGGCTCTCAGATATTGACTTTTTTATTCGACACATGCGTCCCTCTTTAAGTGTTTTCCTCAGGGCATTAGCATGTTGTGTTCACCTGGCTAACAGAACGAGGCATGGTGTACTATAGACATAACATGCACAACTTGCTCTTTGACATTTTCTGTTTTTGCTGATTTCCTGTCTCTCCAGTTGGCATGCATGTAGAGGCAGCTATGACTGCAGACAGAGTGCAGACACTGTTTGGAGCAGCAAAACTGTAAATCTGATTTTTATATCTAGTTTTATTTATTTGTTCAATTTTGTTGTTTGTTTGTCAGGGTCTGACTAAGAACTTTGGATACGCATTACTGCTTTAAGAAAGGGATAATCCGGAATTCATTCCATGCACAATGCAAAAAGGCAATCCAGTGTGAAGCAGAGTGTGGTTCTTTTAGTGTGTTATACAGTATTGCATCTTTGAGTGCATTATTTAATCCTTTAACGCATGTCTCAGAATGGATTATCCAGCTTACACCCTGGACACTTGGCCAAAAACCAAAAATAAGCTCCCTCACTTATTTTTGTTGAACATTTTAGAAACAAAAGCTCCTGTTTCCAAAGATTTAAATGTTTTTCATGATTGCGTTTTTATTTACTTCACCACAGCCCTTTTGGGGTCACAGGATAAAGAAAAAAAAAAAAAAAACTTGATGTGTAAATCCGTGTGCACTGTTTTGTAAACCATGCCCTCTGATTCACAAGCTATGCACTGTTGCACCCTTCTGGTAGCAGACATTTGTCCATAAAAAAACACCATCATACTTAAACTGATAGGCTCCGACATCTAAACCAATGCTATCTCCAGCAATTTCGGGATCTCTATAAACGTCAAATATGCATGTTTCGGGAATATTAGAAAGATAAACTTCTTATCTGTCATTTGAACCCATTTCTGTCAGAATAACACAGATGTTATTCGATCTCTTAGAAGGGAACCTTTTCTGTTCTGTCACCTAAACTAGGATTTCTGTGTTGACTTAGAGCTCTGTGAATAACACAGACAGATAATTCCAACTGTGATACTTCCAGCATCCCATTAGCCTGTCTTACATCAGGTTAAAATAGGAACCTGTTTTGAGCCTTAAAACTTCATTCCTTCATTGAACTTTCTTCTATAATAATCCACAGCCATAAATCATACATCAGCAGATATAATGATAACGAAGAATACTAATTCTGTTCATATTTTGGTTGCAGTGGTGTAGTAGTAGTTGATGAGGTATTTCTAAGTAGATGGATGGGTTACTCAGGAGGATGTGGGTATCCTCTCCTATATATTCGAATGGCTTATGAAATGGATTGCTACTGCATGGGCAACATAGAATTTGTGTTCTGATATAAAACTAGATTACAAAACATTGTGTATGGATTATGAACCCAAGGGCACAATTTGCATATCCATTTGCACAGATTTACACACTGATTTTTTTTTTCCTCTACCATGTAGGGCTCCGTAGCACATTGCATTGCAGCAACACACACAACATCATAAAAAAGAAAACATTTTTTTACAATGCAAATTACACATTTACACTCAAAATCTCTCAGTTACCATCACGTACAGGCGAATCCACATCTGCTATGTGCTACATGGAAACATCATGAATCCTCCAACACTATTTGCTACAGTTTTCATTTTACTCATGATGATTTGCAGCTTTGGGACCAATATATGAATTTTGAAAGAGTGATTAAGCTTCAGGTAAGCACAATAATAAGTGGTCAAAACCTCCAGCCAGTCAAAGATAAGTATAAATCCAGCTCATGGTATAAGCTGCATTGCCTTTTGCCTTAACTGACCCGAGAGCAGCAGAAGCACCTCTGTTTTTCTCTAAGGCGTTGGCCAAGATAACACTTTTTGTTGTTGTTTTGTTTTTTGCACTGGCCAACTCAGCCTGACAAAAACTTGTCTGTGAGATTCTGTATCAGTGGGGTAGTATTTGTAGTAGCGAGGGTGCTTTTTTTGTGTGTTTTTAATCATTTTTGGACAACAGTAGAGTTCTACAGCACAAATGCATCAGTTATAGTATATCAGACACTGGCAATGCAGACAAAAAATAATTGTTGCTTTTGGTCCCTTCAGGGGAATTGGTGGTAAAATATAAACAAAGTCAGTGCCATTCTTTAATTTAAGTTGGTTGAAATCTAGTTTTAACACTCAACAAACAAGGCATGCAAAATTGTAACACACACGTTATATATATCTAAATAATACTGGCATAAAACAAACAAGTACATGACAACCATGGAAACACAATACCTCTAACAAAATATTGGCAAGATTATAAAAAGAAGGCTTTAATTTTAGGTTTATTTTGATTGCTTCACTTATCTGTTGATACGCAGTTCATAGTTTGTTGAATTCAGCTCTGTGTTTTCAATAATTGCAGCAAACTGTAATCACAACAAGCCAATTTATGATTTTTGTCGGCTGCCTGTGTGCTGATGCGATCAATCTTTACACTTTACCAATGAGTGAAAAACAAACATAATTGAAGCAACACTTTAGGAGCACATCAATCCCAGCCACATACCCCTATAAAAACATCCTATGAGAAACTACTTTATTATTCCAGTTAATTCCCTAAGATTGTCACTTTTTGTTTCCTGGCTTTAATTCCTTGTACATTTCAGTTGAATGACATTAGGTCTGCAGTTTTCCTGCATCATCATTGCCACATTTTTGTGGCATTCTAGCCTGCCACAGCCATAATCACCAGTGAGAGTAAGTTTAAAATCAAAATTGTATAGATAAGATAGATTAACTAGAAGATAAATATAGTCTCCCAAGAGAGCCACTAATGCTCTACTTTACTGAATCCAAAACTGTATTAAACAGTATATTGAAACAGCATTGAGTAAGTGAAATTGTGAGTGACATTTTTCACTTGAGCATATTTGCTTGGCTTTTAAAATGCCTATTACTGTATATATTGTCAAATAGAAGAATGTTTTCTTTTTATATCTTGCCTTGATACGTGCATGTGGTTGAGCTCTGTTAAGAACTTTAAAACAGTATTATCTAATCATATGCACAGTTTAGAAATATAATATGTTTGTCAGTCAGTCATGGTGTGATGGTTTGTTTTTAGATACTAAATTTCCTGACAATCCTGTGGGTGGACATAATGGGCACTCAGGTTAGGCGTGCATAGTATCAGGTCTGTCATGTCAGAGTACATTGTTAGTGGCAGTTCAGAGACAGACTCTCACTACATGGCCGAACTCAATCCTTTGCTCAGTCCCTGGTGAAATGTTCAGGCTGCCTCCCAGGGGAAAACTATCAAGGGAATGCTCAGGTTTTCCACAGAGCTGCATTTTTGTCCTGATTGTGTTACTATACTTTCTACCTGCTTGTTTGTTTTGCATGTGACCTGTGAAATTATGTAAATGCTAATAAAGATTTATTAACTTAGTGCTATTTAAATGGCAACTCTATCCAGCAGACTTTCATTTTCTGCACAGCCCTGTCATCAGGTCATAATTAACAAGGACTTGAGCAGCAGAAGAGACCAGTTCAGCCAGCAGGCATACTGGTCATGTGTTCTCAGTGTCCTGCTGGATGTTTAGGAAAGTTGGTAGCTGGGCTCAAGGTGAAGAGAGCAAGATGGCTGACCTTGGTCATCATTTTGCACCCTTGCAGAGAGGAGCACTCTGTATTATTGCCTTAGGAGTAAAATTGAAGCCATTTTCTCTTTCCCTGACAACTTAAGCAGAAACATTAAAGATTCATTAACTACTGTCAACTTGCAGCTTATTTTAGAGTGGCACTCTGATGTCTCTCAATACAGCTTCATCCCGAAATAAATTCATATTCTCCTTTGTTCATCAGTGTCATGGATTGAAATATATACTGTTCAGTATCATACTGAGAAGCACGTTCACTGCACTCAGCAATAAGATAAAATGCTAATCAGCTCAAATGTATTCTGTACATCAAGTCACTGTACATACAGATGGCGTGCAATCAAATATACCATGTAAATGTTCAAATCAGTAATTATTATTCAGTGTTTTTTGTACTCGTCTTTTTGATAGTTACTGACTAACTGCACCAGATCAGTCAAATACCTGTGCATTTTGATAAGAGGATCTTCTTTGATAGGAATTGCGTTTGGAAACAAAACACTTATGTTGTTGCATCTCCATAATCTTGTGTCCTTCAAAAGTTATTTAGAATTTCAAAGCGTGCATAAGCCCCTGTTTTTAATCACAGATGAGAACTTTCTTTTTGATTCATGCAACCAGCTACAGTCAGAAGCTTCACATTATTCAGACAAATGAGGATTTAGATTCAGAGAGCTGTTACTTTTTTTAAATTATTTTATTTTACTGGCGGTGTTACCAATCTCCAACCTGTTTACCTTCTGTGTAGATAAGGCGTTTTAATCCTTTTTTCCAAAGCCTTAACTTGCCTTCACATGGATAATAAATGAAACTTTTAATTTTTCAGGAGTGTTGTAAATCAGAATCTGCCTTTGGTATCCGGCAATTAATTAAAATGTATGTGAAATAGATTTAAGTCCATGTTCACAAAAAAAAATCCTCCCCTTAAACTGTTTTTTTTTTCTTCATTTGTGTGACTCAGTGGACAATAACACCAAGAGAATAATCAAATATATAAGTAAATAGCTGGCTAATAGTTGCACATCATGCTGTTTTTTATTATTATTCTGTAAGTAGTTCTCTGTGTCTAAGCAGAGGACAGACCTCCCCAACACCTTCACTCAGAGACCACTAAGCTACAGTGTGGAAAAGGAAACATGGAAAGACTTTTGTGGCAAAACATCTCATCAGCTGTTCCCCGTCATCCAAGTCATTTTGCATCTGGGGCCTCTCGGGTGTGCAGGAGAACACACTTTGCATTATTTAGATGGGCAATCACTCAGAAATCCCTCTGTGTTTGGCCCAGCAGAGGAGCACGGGTCTAAAAATATCACCCCAGCAATGTGTGATTTTCTGTGTCATATCAATGGGACCTCCAGGTATGTACATTTGTCTCCGAAGCCATATTTCAATGTGAAGGTGGCAAAGGGATAAATGTCTGTGTGTTGTGTGCAAGAGGATTCATGCTGTAGGTTTCCTCAGGAGGTGCCCTAGATTCCCCACGCTACCACAGTCATTTGTTTGATGGACAGAAAGACAATTATTCGTGAAAGAATTGTCAAAATCGCTGATGCTGATAGACTGAATCATTTGTGCAAGGTCAGCATTATCATGTGATCGTCACCGTCGTTCACTGTCAGTCTTTTGTGATGTAGAATCAAGATGAAAAATAGTGTCCTAAATATGTAAGCACAAGATAATTTTGGAAAAAGTATGCACCACAGCTAAATGTCAGCGGCTTGCATATTCACTCAAGAATTTATTATCCTCATCAGCATCATCATCACAAAGCCATTTTCCTGGCATATTTGAATGCACTTGTGTCGCAAGTACTAATAACTTGGCAGGGTAAGTCGCACAAGTCGACCAAAATTCATGTTTCCCAGTGTCATCTGTAATTCATTAACACAGAAACACTCTAATCCAAACCCCTCAGGAATTAAAGCTGTTCGAGCTGGATGAGTGTAAATGAATAGCTGCTAATATTAAGTATCAACAAAAACAAAATCACACACAATGAAATAAAAAAATGTTCTTGCGGTTTTATTCATTCTGCCTGCTTGGGGAGTCGTTCGAATTATTGATTTTGAAATTAAACTTTGGTCTTTTAAAGGCTCTTAGAAAGATGAAAATTTTTGACGAAGTTATATGTCTAAATGGCAACTACATTTTTACTGTGAATTTCTTTCCATGTCTCCATTGTAAGTGACATAGAGGGATGAGCACAGCCCATTCAAGCAGAAGTGTGCGTGGGTTTAGAAAAAGGCATGTAGCCCCATCTGAGTTGTGTTTTTTTCCATGGATAACAAGCTCCACAGCCGTGAGGACCACATCTCCAGACACTGTGGAGGCTTTCAAAGAGCAACCATCTCCTTTCCCCCCCCTGAGCCCAATCTGGCCCTAGTCGTCAAGACATGTTTCGGCAACGTACCCTCTGGCATGTCCCCTGCTGTTTCAGCCCCCCTGCGATCTTGATGGAGCCGTAGCCGTTGTCCTCCACTTGAATGTCTGAAAATAAGGGAGGAAAAAATGCAAAGGGGAATGACTGTGTATGCAAGAGGGAGCGGAAAAGAAACATAAAATGAGCAACAGTCAGAGAGAGAGTTGAAGTAAACAACATCATTACGACTCCCTTGGCTCTGGCCTTGTGAACTGGTCCAAAGCATTTTTGCAGATGGTTGTTATGGTTGCTGCTGTAGTGTTTAGACAAGGTAATTATGGCGCACAGCTACAAACTTAGTCAAGCAGTTTCCCACTGAGTGTGCGGTCTCAATGATGGCAGAAGTAGAAGGAGACGGGCAGCGTTCACTGATGTTGTGTAGTTTACAATTATGTTTAATGCCTGAGCAGCATGATGGTACAAATTAACACGTTTTAGGGCACAGCTATCATCAGCAATGCCGGTGGGACATGCTGATTTCTTCCCCTGTATCTTCTGCTGCTCCAGCTTCTTTAGTATCTATTGTACATTTATCATCAACATAAATCTGCACATATATTGTCTCACAAACAAACAGCAATAGGTATTTCTACTAGGGCTGTACTGAATGGGATTTTTTTTTTTTTTTTTACATTCAAGGCCTCTGTTGAGGTTTTTGAATGAAGTTTTGAATGTCTGTCTTCATGACATCATCACCCTTCCTCAATTTGAATGAAGTGATTCATTTTATTAAATGAGTTAGTCTTTTTAATTAAATCAGCTTTCTTTAAATGAATGAATGTAATTCATTAAATTTATTAGTATTACCTAGATTGCTGCTAGACCTCGCAGTAAATACAGGTGCATGCCTTCCTTTGTGTGCAGCAAACAGGAGAGCAAACAGTTTTTTGATCATAGTGACAATGTTGCTTTTGAAAGACTAAACAGCAACATATGTGGGTTGAAGCAGAATATTTCCTTGGATAAATATGCAAATTTTGGAGATGATTGCATCTAACTTGAATAAATTTGGACTTAACAGCACTAAGGAATTATTGGAAATGTGTGGATCACATGATTCAGAAACAATCCTACACAGGCACCCCTGGAATCTCATTCTACAAATAGTATAATGATAATAATATGAGTGTGGCCTAATCTTTGTCTGCAACTGTACAGAAATACTTGGTTTAAACAGAAAGAATAGACATGCAAATAAAAATAAAAAAACAGCTGAGCATCATTTGAATGCTGATTTAGATTGAATGTAACATTATGAATGAAGCTTCGAATGATATGCTACAGGCCTGGTGCCCACATGGCTTTTAGACACAGAGACACACATGCTCGTAAATATCCATGACAGAAGTGGGGCTGGAAAAAAAAGACAGCTTTACCCAAAAATGACAATCCTCAGGGAGGTTAAAGTGCAGAGACAGTGAGGAGAAATGCCCACAGAGCAAGAAGGGCCTTGTGTCTTTGTCAGGAGTTACTTCACAAACTCTTTGATCACAAAACAACCAGAAGAAATGACCAGATTAAACAAGGTATTATCTTAACTATAAAAATCATTGATCAGACATTGTTTACAAGAGCTGCCAGTCTACAGCTATGGTAACGTAGCACATTTTTTCACAAGGGGGCACATGCAACAACATCTAACATCTCACCTGTGGGCCACACTAAGATATTCTCCTGCCCATGGGTCACAATTACCATTCTCACAGTGCTCTCACCCCTTGGCGTGGGTGGGCCGGTTTAATGAGACTTTTTAATTAACACAGGCATTTCATGGGTCTGCACAACATTTAGGGTGCACTGTTCAGGGTGCATCTCAGTGCCTCTTTCTTACCCCTCGGCCGCCAGGCAGATGGTCAGTTATTAGCAGTAATTAAAACTCCATCATTGATCATGGTTTGTAATTGTGTTTAATTTGAAATGTATTAATGATTAAAAGCTGCAGCTGCATGGTGTGCATGCTAATGGCTATGGGGACCAACACAGGGATACAAAGTGTCAGTGGAAACATCTCATAGGGCTCACCCTCTCTGTTACCAGCAGACTCTTCCAATTACATGTGCAGGTAGTCCTGCTCGTGGCATTACCTCCCTTTTAGAGACGGCAATACTCATTAGCCGAGGCTCGTTTCATCACTCCTCATTTGTTTATTTGTGTAGCTGATTTGGAATTAAGGTGGTAAACACATTGTAAACAAAGCTAATATCATTTGGAGGCAAACTGCATGCAATGACATTTTCTGGATCTAATGAAGACAAAATGGTGTCTTTGTTGTGGAGGGGTTCTTGAGGGAGCCGCGAGACCTTACAGAGAATAAAGTAGGTCAGCCGGCTGACATAGGGTGCCTGTGGACATGTTCTTTATGCTGCTACTGCTTTGCACACAGCAGCCTTGCAGAGAGAGGAAGGAACCATAGTTAGCATTGGTAACAGCTTGTCATTAGAGGAAAACAGCCTGGAGGTATTTATTTGATCATCTGAGTGGTTCTTGTCCATCATATTGTGGAGTAAAACAGATGAAGACAACGGGCCGTATCTGACAGAGCAGAGTACGAATGTGTCTGTGCGTTGGCATCTTCTTCCTCTTCTTCTTGGCATCTAACTTGATGCAATGCTATGCAAAAGATGAACGTGATTTCCATCTCATTTTAGATCATGTACAATATTTAAAACAGGTTACAGTAAAACTCAAAGTGACGATGGGATCTGTTTCTACCATCTTTTCTTTAGTTCTGGTAAAATCTATTCCTGACATCAGTTATTTTTTGGGTTATTTGTGTCCCTGAGACTGTCGATTATTTTCATTGCAAATTTTATTTTCATCAATATCAGGGCAATATCAGTAGTGCATAAGTCAAGGAGGTCGTGTCTCTGTGGAAAAAAAACCCAAAGATATTTGATTTGGGTTTGTGTTTTAAACACAGCCTGTTCAGCAGAATAAGATATTGAAGAAACAGATAGCCAACTAACTTTTAACTACCTTGCGTAGGCTTATAGCTCATCATTATTTATTGCATGTTGAGAAATTTAAGCAGCAAGTTAAAAGACTGAAAATTCCATAACAAAATGTGTCTGGTTGCCACTGCCAGCAGGAGGAATCATGAACAGGGCTCATTCTAAGAAGAGACAGATTGACAGCCACAGTTAATGACAGGAAATCTCTCCTACTGCTCAGACTCTTGTTTATTGATTTGTTGTCAAGAATGTTATAAAGGAATCTGCAAAATCCTAGTGTTACTGTTGACCGCATGCTATGAGTGACAGTCAATTAAAATAGGAATGGGATCCTTGGAGCGACACTATCCAGATGAAGGCTCTGTGTGCCAAGAGCAGCAGTCTCCAGAGTTAACAACAAAACGGATACTTGGACTCTCTCTGAAACTGTTAAAAGAAAAGAGCTTAATTCCTCAGCTGCTGAAATATGGGAGGATTTTATATTTGTTCTTATAATTTTGTATAACTAAGCCTACTCATTTTCCACTGGAGGATTGTTTCATGATACTGTAATTTTTCTCTTATTAATTACTGCATAGTAAACACTCATTAGTCTCAGTATTATATTATTACACTGTGCTCAAGCTGAAGGTTAGATTTAGACATGCTGTAGATCAGGGTTGACGCTGATCGTGCGCTGTAATATTAGGTCATACACAAATCAAAGCAGGCAGGAAATAATTACCTGATTAGAGGAGCATTTGTGCAGTTTTCTAGAAAAACACAGGGCTGTGTCTGCGACAGGTTGTTTATACGCTAACACCAAGTGTCAACATGCACTTAAAGTGCTCAGCAGTGGAGTTTGGTGGAGGAAGCAAAGTATCCTTTCACCCTTGTGGATTTCTGAGTAGAGGAAAGGCAAACGTAATGCAAGCCTTTTCTCGTCTTCTGATATCTCTAACAGCCACATGTTTGTATTGAAAATTATTCGTAATTTTTTTTTCCTCCTCTCTCAAAACACTTGCTTCTGAAAAGCAGCAATCCCCTTTACAGCCTAGTTCTCCACCGTGCAGCACTAGTGCTTTTGTGTGTCGATAAGAGTTTGTGAGTGCACGCGTCTTTGATCTGCCCTACCGGAGAAGATGTTGGCGGTTTAGCGGGGAGATGCCGGTGTTTACTGTTGAGCTTAGATATCCCAACCCCCACCCCCTCCTGCGCACTCCACATCGAGCGGCTCTGTGTGCTGCTGTACTGTGGTTAGCCCTTTTCAAGCATGCTTCCAAATTCTGTCAACTAGCTTGTTCTCTTTAAAGAGACAGCTTTAAACACAGGCAGGCACATCGTGAGGATAAAATGATTCAATGCAAAGTAACACCCCTTGGTAATTGAAAAGCGATGAGCCCTTTCCAGTGGGCTCTGCAAGGATGCCGGCCAGTGAACTACAGTGCCGACACACATACACAGGAGTCCTCATTTCACACTGGGATATTAATTAATACCTATTTATACCTTGTTTTCCATAATTGTTCAGAAAGAAATGCATTTGTTGTTTTATTTAGCTTCACACGCTTGATGTAAAGTAATTGAACAATTTGCAAAAGCGTAAATGAATGTTTCTGAGTAAAAGTCATTTGATATGCCAGTGAATGCACAAGTCTCCTTCTTAGAGAGCATACAGGGACACGTTAACAAGAACAACAGGAGCTCACAAAAGACAATTGTGGAGGCTTTAGGGGATAGATTCCTGGCTGTTTGATTTGATTGCAGTCTACAATATCACTATTTGAATATGACAGCCATTTCACCCAGTTACTCATGGGGGTTTTACTGTATTGATCCCCATTGATGATTTCCTTGTGTTCCCTCTGCTTTGCACCATGTGACCTTTGGACGACTCAGGCACACACAAAGACAAAAGGGCACGTCACAGCAAATGAGATATAGATTCTTTGCAAATGTGCAGAGCATAGCATGGATTATTGTTGTGCATCGTGTTGTTATAGTTCTCATGTCCGTTTTGTGGGAAGATTACTGACCACCAGTTAATGTGACCTTCACGAGGATTACAGAATGAAGGGATCAATTCCAACAGTTTGACAAGTCAGTTGGCTCATCACGATTAATATAGCCTTGTGCCGACAGCGAGATATGTGGGATCTGAAAAGCTCTCGTTACAGTCATGTCAAGGTCCTAAGTAAAAAAAATGTTTGATATGATGCAGCCAGACCTCCTTGACCCTTTAATACTGTCATCAATTAGTGGTTTGAGTCTAACCCCCCATGCTAGATACTCTGTTGCCATACCTTTTGGGTTGTACAGATAAGGAGAGAGAGGATGCAGCAAACTTCCTTTGCGCTCATTTTTGCTGTGCCCATGATAATCATTGCGAAGAAGCCTCAGTAGTTAAAAAGTGTGCCCATCTGGTGAGGAAACTGGGACAAAGTGTACTTTAGAGGGAACAGAGGATAACTCTCCTGGCCTTTAGGGCTGGAGCTTGGGAGAGCCAAGTGCTCTGAAATAGTTAGGTAAAGATGCTTATTTTTTCATTCTTTTTTATTTTTAGATATTCCTTGGGAAAGATGCACTTGTGTGGTTGCAAAGGTCATCAATTCATGTTTCCCTTTCACTTGTTAATGAACACTTGCACCGTGAAGAGAGCCGCAACCTTCTTACATATCTCCAGTCAAGACGCAGAGACCCATCTTGAGAGACTGTACAGGGTCCAGGTGGATGTCAACAGTGTTCAATACTAATGACGTACTGGCATCAGGAGAGTCCACAAATTGGCTTTTCAACTCCAAGCCCAGCCCCTCTTGCAATGCCTTCCCTGCCCAATCTCCCAGGATTTAGGCTATCCCAGCTCAAGCGTTCAGAGCATCATTATTCTCGCATCTCTTATCTAGAGATGGGATCAATAAATCTATGGATCCAGCCCTGACTGGACTGCGGTGTCCACCAGCCTCCTATTTTTCCTCTTGTCAATCCACGAGAACACTTATCTGCTGGAACACGCTGATGCATTGTGCGACGCCTTGGCGAATGTTCATTAAGTTGTTTTTCAATGAGAAGCAGGGATCAATAGCAGACCATGGTGATTCATGCGTACCCACCCCTATGCATCTGTGCTGATCTCTCTTAAGGATTAGCATGCCGGAAGACATAGATAATATGAAGGAGTCAATTAGCAGCTCATGAAATATAAATGATTATGCAGGTAAAAGCTAAAATTGCTCTCAGAATTTTTTTTCCAATTGCAATTAAAAGTTTCTCATTCAAAAGCCTGAATAGCACTGTGGTAATAATCTGGCACTTACAATTTTAAAAGTGTTGGAATCAATGAATAATGCATCCTCATCCTCACTCATTATAAATGGGATAAGCCTTTGGAACTGACATCTCTTCTTTGTTGTGACGGGCTTGTTATAAGCTCCCAAACAATATTCAGCTTTTGCTGCTATCAAATGTCTACACATAAATATAGTGGACAGCTAATTCACAGTCTTGGCAGGCTTAACAGGGTTGTCTGCTATTATGTTGTGAACATAGCACAAACCCATGGGGCTTTGAACCGAAATGCCTACATCCTGCATTGTTTCCTTCTTTTTTTTTTTTTTCGAAATAACATTTGAAACGTTACCAAGGTGAACCAATCAATACTTTGCCAGCTCTGCCGTACAGGGTTGTTGGTTTGAGGATATAACCTTCGGAAAATTCACAATCAACAGAAAATGTCTGGTCCTTTTTTTTTTTTTTTGTCAAATAATAAAACATAGGCTTGTGCACATGTATTCTGTTCACACTGACTCACCTGTATCATGCTTACATTGCCACGAGGAATATTGTTCTGTCATCAAAGCCAGTACCATTACAGCCTCATTACATCAGCCTCAAGATGCACTTCTTTTAACCTCCCACACGCAGTCTTTTTACCCCACACAAACACTTTAAACATCCTGATGGAGATGTTTCGGTCTCTCTAGCTATGACCAGCAGATAGAATAAGCCTCTCAGTCAGTTGTTGCACATGTGCCAGTGACAGCCAAAACAGCATATATGGTTTTAAGAGTTTAGCTTGGTTTTTAAAACACACATTTGCAGTAACTGAAATCTAATTTTAAATCCTACATGAATTAATTAAGCAGCATGCTGGCTGCATTTTTTCATATCTGTGGGCTTAATTGCGATTGTAACTGAAAATGAGCAGTAAAATATCAAGAACTACATTGTGAATCTGCTTAATTGTGACATTCAAGACAAATCACTACAATTAGTACACTAATAAGCTGCAATTTTATATTGCTTTTATAGCAGCTCACGGTGGATAACTTGATAGGTACAGTACTATGTCTGTTTTATCGTTGCTCAGTCACTGTGGGTAAGCAAACATCAAACAAGTCCTGAAATTTTTCATGCTGAGGTTTGATATGGAGTTTGTTAGAAAAAGCACAGTTACATGGGGCTGTTTTCCACTGTTATTTGACTTTGGGTGATATAATTCCACACAAGTACTCACATGGTGTAGATGGTTGGAAAAACTGTTATTATGGAGCCATGCCAGTTGCAATATGTGTATTTTTCAGAGAGGACGGTTTACTCCATCTGTCAAATGGTATGAATCTGGGACATACTGCTTGCCTCGCGGTCTGAGGTGCATTCCATGTCACTGTGAGGTGGAGAGTTTGAATCAGGCCGTGAACCTTTGGCATATGTCATCCCACTCTCTCTTTCTCTGCATTCCCTGTCCCTTGCCACTGTCAGCTAGCTGGCCAAGGCAAAATGCCATTAAATTATCTTCATAAAAATAACGAATTTCAGCAGCATTAGCGATGTATGTCTGATCCAGTTGGTGTTGTTTTTTGTTACTCTGGATTTGTACTGTTTATGTAGACTTGCATAAAATATTTGTATTATTTTGATCATGTTAAAGACACACTTCACCCCAAAATCAAAAATACACATTTTCCTTTTATCTGTAGTACTGTTTCTCAATCTATATTCTTTTGGTTGTTGGAGGTATCGGCTGTAGAGATGTCTGACTTCTCTCAAATATAATGGAACTAGATGGCAGTCTGCCTGTGGTGCTCAAAATGCTAAAAAATATATTTAAAAAATAAGTTAACAGCAATGTCTCTTTCCAGAAGTCATGACCCGGTTACTCAAGATAATCCATAGACCATGTTGTGAGCAGTTTTATGTTGGAACAATTTTCTTTCCAACAAACTACACCTGGCAACTGCACCACCCTGCAGAAGGATAAAAAATGTTTATGTGGATATTTTTAGAAAACAATTAGCTACACAACTTTAAATTGGTTACTTGTTTGCTTTTTTCTCCAGAATCTTACATCATTTTGCAGTCACTTGCAACATTGCATTGTGGATTCACCCTGTTCATAACTATATTTAGTAGGAATCCATCTATCCATCCATTTTCAACTGCTTATCCAAAGCCAGGTCATGGGGGCAGTAGGAATGGACATCTGTTTATACTGTAGATAAATCTAGGTACATTGATAGTTTAGTATGTTGTAGTTGTTACTCTCAGGTGTATCAATACATCCAAAGCCACCTGAAATTGTTATGACTAACATGTAAGGACAAGCATAGATATAAACATTTATTTAATGGCCACGATTCCTTATTCAGATTTTTTTTTGTTTGTTTCCAGTCTGTGAAAATTATTTTGCATAACAACAACTCCAATTCGTGCAGCTGGACTTTGCAATCCACTTAACCGTGGTGCTGGATCCCGGTATGATGGGCCAGGAAGGTGGTGATGTATGGGGACTAGTGAGGCTGCTGAAACAGATGGGCCTTCAGTACAGTAGTGGACCTGCGAGGGTGGAGATCCCCAGATTGCTCTTTGTTGCAACATTGGCGTGGCACTTCCTAATCTAGTGTAACTGATGACAGAGGACATCTTCCTCAGCTGCTCTCTCCCAGGGGCTTATCATTCTCTCCTTCTCTGTATCAATCACCTCACAGTCAGACCATTTGGTCATGCTACATAGCCTTAGCTATACCTCCCATGGTGTCTCCAACTGTACTACATTATACAGGATGCTGTCCACATCAATCCTATATTCCTCCTCCGCGTGGTGATTTTAAATCAAAATGGCAAGAAAGAGAACAGCAGGTGGAAGTTTAAAAAAAAGTTCCCAGTTAATATTACTTTCACTTGTAACCTTTCTTAACAATGAAGAAGGACAACCCATTGTCTGATCAGCTCTGCTGTGGTCGTGTTTGCTATTCATGCGCTAATTTGTACATCCCACTTACCTCTGGCTCAGTTCAGAAACAGGAAATGATCGACCTCCTGTAGCTCACCCTGTGGGACACTGCTGACCACAGCACTCAGCTCTAACCGGCATTACAAAGACATCACTACCGACAACATATGTGTGACTGATGGAGACCAACTGCCTTTGCTCAAAGGAAACAGCAACATCGACAACAGAGAGCATCTTTGAAGCAACACTGTAGTCATGTGACTGTTGTAGAGGCCCGTGGGGCAAGCTGAAAATGCTCTTAAGTGAAAGGGATGAAGGGGTTGAGGGGAGTGAGGGGGGTGATTGAATGCTGTCAGAGAAAGGGGGGATAGACTGGCAGTATGATCTAATGTTCTGTCAATTTATGGATCTGGCTTTAATGGAAAAGCTTGATTTTTTTTTTTTATCTCACAGTCAGGGTAACCACACAAATAGCTGTTTGAAACTGTGATTACACTTATGTATCAATGACATTTTTATGTGTTGCAGAGCAAAGGGAGGGACTCTGAGAAACTGCATTATGGAGCCTAACCTTTGAATGAGAGGCGTCTTGCCTTTTGCAGGTGGCTGTTTAAGATTTATGAGGTCTCTCACATATCTTGTTCATCATGAGTAGATATTGACTCACAGAGTGCCAGTAGAGCGAGCAGGGGTTTCGGACTGCAGCTTGAGAGCTGTCATTTTGTAAATAATTTGTAGTGGCTGACATCTGATGAAATGTATTATTAGGCCTGTCTCCAGTGACAAAGAATAAGGTGTTCAATTTCAGTGTTTGTCTTTATCGACTATATCATTTTTATTCTAGAAAATATAAATAATGCCTACAGTACTTCATGTTGATGAAGTGAAACGGGAACGTTCAGCTTATTAATGTATGTGGGTTTTTTATTGAACCTGCCCGCACCTGCTCCCACAAAAACACAATGCTATTAGAAAAATTAATATTTTGTCTCAGTGCAGTGTCCTGGCCTCAATCAATGAGGTCTTTTTCTGGAGTCACTCAGCGTATTGGAAATGTCATATCCATCTTGGCGGCCTCTGTAATGAGTAGAGGGGTGCTGGCTTAAAGTCATTCATTTTGTTTTATTGACCATTGGATTCCATAAGGAAAATCACATACTGAGGCCTCAGTCACATGTTAATGAAAACACAGTGGACCTTGAATACATTGCTAAAGGTCCTTCTAGAGTCATAGCCATAGAGCATATTTGGACATGGCTGAGCTAAATCACATCAACAGCGATGTCATGCCTCGGCCGTATCAAGTTGGTTTTGCACAGAAATAATTTAAATGTGTCCTCCCTGCAATTTTCCTCTTGGATTCCTGCCCTGGTATAACCATTCCTTTGACTGAACATCTGCTGGGACCTGAATCCTTCCTCCTTCACATTAAGTTTAAAGGGACACTTTGCTCATTTTCAACCAGCTTTGTGTCATAACAACGTGGACAGTATGTGTAAATGAACTGTGTTAAACTTCCCTCCATCTTACCAGCGTCCAGATCTCCTTGCTCATGTCATAACTCAAACTGATGTGTTTTGCATCATCCAGTGGATTTTCTCTGGCTCTGTTGCTCAAACTACAGATTGTAATTCCGCATTTTCGTATATCTGCCACCACTGACACAAAGACTATAGATGCTGATCGAGAGAGAGGGACCTATCCCTCTGACTAAACTCAGATCAAATGGTAAAACTAGGCAGTGCTGATCAAATACAAACCAAGGTCCTGTTACTGTATTGCCTATTTCTTGCCTAAAATATCTGAAGGAACATTTTATTGCAGTGTTTGCCTATAAGAATTTACGTACAAGTAGCATGGTATTGTTTCCTGTATTGTAAAAAAGGAGCCTGAAAATGATAAAATGGTAAAGCAGTGCTAATAAAATATGAACCAAGAATCTGCTACTGCGTTGGTTATTTCTCATCTCAGATGTTTAGAGAAACAAATTTTATCTTATCTTGAGATTGTTTGTCACCAGCTGGCCGCTATAATGTTTCCTGTGAAAAACAGCTAAGTGTGCATTACATCACCCACCAGCAGGAGCATTCATTGGTCTGGGGTGGTGCAGTGCATTCTGGTAGTTGTAGGTTTTCTACCTCTTGGGCAAAAGCAAATGCCACAGCCTTTTTTTCTGTTTTCTATGGTCTGTAGAATCAATGTCAAAAGTATTTGCATCTTCCCACTGCATAGACACCCCAGGTTTATTTAAAGACCACCTTTCCAGCACTGAAATACTTCCTTAAGTCAGAAAGCCCAAATGATGAATAAGAGGAAACTGAGTATGAGTGGCACTGCAGTATCTCTGCTATCTTTCCCAAAGCAATTCTGCAAGAAAAATAGGGAATAAGGTAATATGAGTGGCCATGACCTGGTGAAAACAGATAACAGTAATGCTGTTGTTGTAGATATCTATGCAGCTTAACCACTTCCTTTGATGTCCCTAATATACTTGTGGAGCCTACCACTTACTTAATAGAGAAGCTCGATTATCAGTAATTCACATGTGGGCCCTCTCTCTACAGAGGCATGATTAAAGGTAAATATACTTAAGTGCCCCCTGGGCCAAGGACTTCATTGGACCAAGGGGTACACTTTGTAAAGCTCACTGTTGGACCAGCATATGGTTTCGGCATGTGGAGAAAGGAAAAGCTGTGCACACAATGAAAGAGTCGGGGTAATTCCATTTGCAATTGGACGTAACACTTTGCAACAAGATACATGGGCAGAGAGGGGATTGAGTGTGTATTCAGCAATAATCGTGGAGAGGGGGGGAGGGCAAGAGGATTCAAGCTGTGCAATTACCAGAAAAAAAGAAACAACACAGGGCTCTTCACATCTGCACAGAACAGCACAGTTATTTCTTAATTTCCTAATTCAGCACAACAAGCAGACTCAATGTTCCCTGAAAGAAGACTCTCCTTCTGGATGAATCATTGCCGTATGTGCTCGTCACTCTGTGATGCTTCCAGCTGCATGCTAGAGAGATGATTTGATATGTACAGCATGTTGACTGAGTTTTGCTTCATTAAGTGCAAACCACACTTTTGTTTGAGAGAAGTTCTTGTAGCTTTTAATGCTCAGCCAGCTATGTGTAAGGTATACAACTGTGTTGTCATTTGCCTCTTTCAGTGACCCTGTTTTCTGTAGCCTGAAGCGATACCCAGGCTGTCCCTTAGATTTGATTTTGCCACAAAGGAGTCCAGTCAGGAACCTGGGTCCTGCAGGGGAAGCAGGCAGCGAGGCCTAAAGATGAGAGGAGGGGATTTGGGGCCAGCAGTATCAACCATACTCCCCCCATAACACACAAACACACACCTCTATGTAGCAGCACGATGACAGTGGGAAGGCCCTGGAGTGTCAACCCAGTTGTCTCTGAAGTCTGTCTACAGAGCCATGGATACAGTATACAGGTCAACATGGCGGCTGCAGTCTCACTCATGATGCCTGCTGTTCATCAAGCAAAACTGAATCTTAGAAGAAAACAGTGATTAAATATGAGACAGGAGCTGCATACAAAGGCATTTACCATGCAAAACTTGTGTCTGTTTCTTGAACTCTTGAGGATTACATATTTTATAACACAATAACTAGGTTAGTCACAGTATAGACATCTTACGCTGACATGTTTTTTTTGGTCCAAGCAGGATATGGAGGGTATATACCACAATCCTAGAAAACAGACAATATAACAAAACATATTTCATTGTTTATTTTGCAGACAGAAGAGTGTGAGTTCAATGCTTTTGCCTTTGCTTACCTTAGATTTAGCGTAGCAGTAAACAGAAAGAAATTTGTCATGTCTGATTTATGTAGTCGGGTGATAGTAAAGCTTAGGTTGGAGATGGTTTCATATGGAATACTGGAGTAATAAAAAAGCAACATGAGTAATTCATATGTTAATCTTGTGTTGCCAAGAGACTGTGTATTCATACTGTATACAATAAAATTTTATTGGGCATTTCACCAACCCTCTCAGGGTTTAGATATTACCTATATGGCATATGTGGGCTGGGTGTGTAGGTTTGTTCTTTTTTTCTCTTCTGTTTTTTTTTTTTACTTATGTTAAAAAAATAAAATAAAAATGGCATTATCCTTGTTGGATATATACCTAACTTCTATTTCCATGGTAGAATTAAGCACTACTTTTCCTCTGTGATGGGTTTGTACTAGTTAACAGGGAAGAACAGGCGAGAATTCTTTGTTTCACATCACTGTCACTCTTATTCCTCTGGGCAGCTTGACAGCATCTTAGTGTCAGGATTTCGAGAGTCCCTGGCTTTTAACCATCTTAGCTGACAATACCTCCATTTCTTGACAGCTTAAATTCATCCATTCCGTTGCCGTGTGACAACAGGAATTTTCTCCTGCCTACCCCTTCACTCTTCACTCTCCTGTTCTTTTCGTCTCCACCGCGGTTTTGCTTTTCTGTATTCTACAATCAATTATGCTTAATGGCATTTGATGGGCAAAATGAGGCATGTCAGAAAATGTTGAGTCACTTCCAGTTTTTAGTGTCATTTCATCTAATTCCCACTGCGAACTGGAAAGAGTTCAAGTTTCCACTGTCACTAAGAAGGGACAAGGCAGGATTTGGAGGATGGCAGGCGTGGAAGCATTATTATGATTAAAGTCTTTACAGAAGCTGTCCTGCCTATCTCTGGACTACAGTCTTAATATAGGCTCTGGCTGTTAGTATTGTGTTTGCACAAAAGAACTCGCTTGGCACCAGAAACAAATGGCAACTGCTGGTAATGTGTAATGGTGAGAAAACATTCTGCTGCTCCCTCTTTTCACCTCAGTTTGGTTCAGCCCGCTGACACTTTCCCGTCCATCATTAAAAGCTCAGAGCCTCGCTTTCTTATTTTTTCTCCCTAGCTCTGCAGGTGTGTAATATTCATTGATGGTACAGAAATAGTATTTTGAATATAGCCTACAAAATGGTATGCCATGTGGTGTCAATATTGCTTCTCTGGTGCAGAGGAGAGAGCGCAAGCTTCCCTGCAGATCCACGTCTAATTGGCTCGCTCCATAGTTTGTCGAGTCCTGTCCTGTGGCTGTTCTTCAGTGCCCATTCACACCTTTCCCCAGCATCCCTGCAGGTGGAGTGTGAAATCCATTTGTTTCAAGGCAGGAACCAAAGCGCTCGCTGCCCCGTGACAGACCATTTTGTCTGCAGCTCCAGACAGTTCCTATTGAGCTAAACAGGTATAACTCAACGGTATAAGTCGAGCGGCTAATAGTGAGTCATTAGAGAAACTTCAACCTGAACCCAAAGCGAGTGTTTCTGCCTTGGTGCACTGGCCACCCATTGTTCCCACGTTGTTCCAGTGATAAGCAGACAATTAGTGGTTCGACCAGGCATCAGTAGGGGTCATGAATCATGAAGTCGCATCATGTCAACCTAGTTCAACCTGGGCAGTACGAAATTAACCCCTTAAGAAGCCAGTTTAATAGCAGTGCTTCCATTGTGTGCTTTAGCTTTCTACAAGCTTCACCACTGGAAGTGACATAAATAGGTCTTTACCCAACAGTGAAGAAGGGGCACTTAAGCAGTGTTCTGGTCTTATGGCATGGTTAATGACTGACCTTTTGAAAGTGTGCACAGGGATAGCCCTGAGAAATGAGTCTGCCATCCAGAACCACTGATAACCTGCAAGCTGACCTTGACTGCAGGTAAACACCAGGTTTGTTTGTGACTCTTTGTAATAGCCACGACCATTAGCATGTTCTGAAGGCATCTGGGATCTGCCATTCCTCAGGGGCTCCATGTGAAGATTTAGTGCCTAGCGCCACAAAGTTTACTTCCTGACTGAGGAATAGTACAGGCCTAATGAGAACGAGGAATTCAAAATGCTAAATCACCACAGTTAGGGCACCACCTGTCTCTGGTGTGCCCTGGTAATTATCTTGCATCACTACATTCTCATTTCTGCCCACCGAGATGACATTAGCATAGAACAGGAATGGCTCTGCATAAGCTAGATGAGGCACTTGGCTGATTGCGTGCCTGTCCTGACCCCCATGTCCAACACACAACTAGCGGAAGCTCTCCAGATCATAATGAACCCATAGGATGTTTTCTGGCTTCTCACAAATAAACAAAGGGCTCAAATGTTAGACTTTGTATAAATTAGCATTAATGACTTCATTATGTTTCTGGACACTGTTCTGTTCTCACAATCAGCACTTCATTAAGTGGTGTCGGACACTTAATTGAAGTTCCTGTTCTGTTTAAAAGGTAGTTTGACAAGTTGCACAAGTGAACACCTGGCCCCATTTAGAGCAGACATAACGGATGAATGTTTATGAGCACCATGTGTCAACTTAATCCGCTTGAACCAAGGTAAAGTCTTCTAGCTGAATTTAAATTGTATTTTGTCATCTCATAATATATACATTTTTTGATGTTGACTCCTGTGTGTGTGTGTGTGTGTGTGTGTGTGTGTGTGTGTGTGTGTGTGTGTGTGCGTGTGTGTGTGTGTGTGTGTTTGTGTGTGTGTGTGTGTGTGCTCACACTATGCTTCAGTGTGTTGTTTCATCCTAAGTATTCTTTAAGTAGCCTGAGGCACAACGAGTTGCTTGAGGACTGACTGAGATTGCAGATTAGATTTTGATCTGTCTTTGAAATACAAAATATTTAAACTTGTTCAATGAACTTTAAAGTTGTGTAAAGTAAGTGTGGGTGCTGTGTTCACCGCTTAATACCACTGCATCATGTACAGTATGTCAACACATGTAGTGCTTGTCTTGACTTTCTGAATGTCTTTTCTCTGCTTCAGAATAGAAAAATGGATGAATAAAGACCATGAAGTAGACGGGCTTAGGCATTGTCATTGAAGATATTTCAGTGCTGACTGCCTTGTTTCACAGCCTGCCAATGCTGTTGGCATTAGCTGTCAACATTAGGAAGTTGTCAATCTCAAACCACTGTGAAACAAATCACCTTGTGATGGTGAGACGGCGGAGGAGTGAGGTGCAGATGAGACAGCTGATTATAGGAACACCTGTGATCAGAATAAATTATTTGACAGGATTTATAAATAGTGTAGTAGATGAGTAGTAGCAGTAGAGTACGGCGCAACATCATGTGTCTAAAATGAAATGAAGGGAAAGAAACAAGTAAAGCTTTTAAGGCATTAAACACATGGGTTGGCTTAAATCAACTATTGTGTATGTACTGTTACAATCCTCTCTCTTTGTTTCAATCCATTGCAAAATAAATACAAAAGATTTATGACACCACGGACACATTTACATGTTTGGCTGCTGTCAGCAGATTGTTCAGTAGTAAAAAAGAACAAAGTGAAACAGACACTGTTGCCATGGTATCGGTAGCACTATGCTAGCACCAAGAAGATTCATATGTGTCTATTATTATTTATCCAGCGTGACTCTGAATGAATTACCTGGACAGTTTCTCGGCCTCTTTAGTCTTTCCTGGGCCTGAGTTTTGTCAGATGTGCCTTAGGGACTTGGACCTAATAGCCTTTATCGATTCAGGCAATAGCCGTATGAAAACCTACTTTTCCCAGGTCTCATTTTAATGTGGCTTTTGCACCTATGCCCACCGAACTGTCGATTGGTTTCTGCATCTTTATGGAGCTGTAGGGGCGAGTTAGTTAATGATATCACCACAGTGTGAAGATTAGAACTCAATTATCTGCCTGTGCCATGGACCTGGGTTCTGGCCCAACATATTAATCATATTTCTTGATAGAGTTGCAGTAAGGTGGAAAATAGGCTCGCATCCACATGAAAAGGGAACTACTGTGCAGGGGAGAACATATGGTAGAGAAGAAAAATGTTTCATTTCTTTTTACGCTTTTTTTCTTTGACTTCCTTTTCCACTGTGCTGCATTCAAAATGTTTTCCTCAATGCAAAAAAAATCTTGCTTACAATGTTGCATACACTCTGTCAGTCATTAGTTCTTCAGTCCTTTGCAGTTTAAGCTCTAGGATCAAAAGCTTTCAAATATTGTAAGTCTTCTCAAAAACCTGTGTGAACTAATTGAGCCCTGTAGTCCAGATATAAAGTTCCATTTTAATATTCAAATCACTAAACTGTCCTGAGGCTCCTCATATTGTTCACTCACGTAAAAGTTGTGCTTTGAAAAGAGTCTGAGAATAGAAATGCACTACTTTTCAAAGCAAGCTTAAAAAGCACTTGCTCAGACAGACTAAATGGTAACATTTGTGCCGTGCTGAATACCAGGGGATGCAGTCATTGTGGACGATTTCCGGAGAACACTGCAAAAAAAAAAATCTGTTTTTTTTAACCAGTCATTTACAGTTGGTCTACTTTAACTTCCAAAAATATACTTTCTACGAAGATGTATCTCTGCTATTGCGGTGAAATATAAATGTATCTGTTTTCAATACAAATCAAGCTGTTTGGAGAATTCTGCAGAATTAAATGTTATTTTCGTGACGTGAGTGCAGCAGCGTGCCTTTTCCTGTCTTCTTTCAAGATATTGGCTCTCATTTGTTTAAAAAAAAACTGACTACTGCAAAACTGGGAACTAGTGGAAATAATTCACCCTACCAGCAAAATATTCTCTGATCTTGAATCTGAAATTGAGTGTAATGGCAGAATACTTTTAAGTGGATTGTTAAGATGTTTTTTGCATTTAATACTGATTGACATAATACTAAGCCATGGTTAAGACAGAATAACATTTGGCAGTTTTGTATTATTGCACCATTTAAACACTAAATAGACAAGCATGACATTTCTTAACTTGCTGCATTGCTTTATTTCTCATTTCTACTCTACAGATGCCTTTGTTTAGCATTCGCCTTGTTGTTTTCTTTAATCATGAAGAATCATGTAGAAAACCTTTACATCTTCTGAAGGTCAGTATCTGTAGCAGTCCGCAGTCAGAGTCTGCCTAATAGAGGTGTGTTTCATCAGAAGACTCCTGTGCTTCCTGCGAGGCACATACAAGATGCACTTTTGATGTGGTTTTCTTTTGAGAAAAATACAAGACTGGTGATAGTAATGACATCGCCTGCAGTCCGCTGCAGACGCTGATTGAAGAGTCTATTTTGGCTTTAGGAGTTCTGTCAGTGGGACGCACGCTCCTGGAGCAGGTCACTGTGATCTTTCTGGCACCCACTGGAGCTCACAAACAACCCCCCACCTCCCACTCCTCCACCACATGTCCTGGTAGAGGGATGTCAGTCCCCAAGGGAGGCTGCTTCCCAGCCAGATGCCAGCCAACGCTGCCTCCTACTGCTGCAGCACCTTCATTAACATACTGACAGACTTGACAAGGATAAGAGAGCTTTATAAAGCAATCATCATACTCTAGACACTAACAGAATTGCTTCTGTTGAGCCTCAACTCTTCCAGTGTTACATTTCTTTTTCTGATGTTTTCTTTCTAATGTGTCCGCCCTGCCTCCCTTCCTCTCTGGCTGGGATGAGATCAGACCGGAAAATCAATAAAGAAAACATTGTGGGTTGACAGTGACATGAAACACCCAAACTCATGCACGTCCGAAAAAGTGCCAGTTGTCAGGAGAGCTTTGGTTGATAAAGTAGCTGTTTTTATTCTGGTTTTTAGAAGAATGAGAGTTGTTTGGCCAATCAGAGCGACTGGATAAGATGCAGATCATCAGTGACGTTTATGTCAAATAGAGATTGATTATAATTCAGATGTAATAAAAGAAATACAGTGATTTAACAACACTATAACACTGCAAGTATGATGCATGACGAGAACAATGACAATCATGTTATGCTGCTGTTGGCATCCAGGGCATGTCATATCATCCATACCATTCACATCCCCAGTGTTAATCTGTATTTACAGATGTTTGTGCCCCTGCCAGATTGTTAAATTACACACCAAGAACCAAAATGCTCTGACTGCTTAGCATTTTTGTCTTGTTCTAACAGGTGTGCAGTGTACTGCAGTGTTACCAACAAAGAAAGTAAAAGCTTCCCACCCACACAACAGGGTGACTTTCAGCCCCACATTGCTTTGAAGTCGGATTCAAAGCATAAAACACAGAGGTTGGGAAAAGATAAGGGAGTGATTTCCCCTATTTTTCAACCATCCTTTCCTCTTTTTGAGCGAGTGCAAGTTCAGTCTCTTTGTGGTCAGCTCAAGTTCACTTTTCATCACAAAGCCAGTCTTGCCTCTCTCATCTGCCAGTGTAAAAAATATGGATTTTTACCAGCGGCATAGTATGCGTTTTGATTCAGGATTTGGTAACTCTTAATAAAAATAGGCTTATTTGAATAGACCTAACTTACTTTTTCCCAAATCAGGTGATGCAGATGCGAGCGCTCCGCGCTTGCTTTAACTCATTGTCCAGCTTGAATTCTGTGCGACCATCTAGCGCTGGTGGTTTATATTCAGCTGAGTGGCTGAGTGCCTCTGTGTCAGGAGGTGAGGACAGTAAGAGGTTTGTCAGGAGGAACACCTGTAAATAATTTAACTAGTCAGGGAGTAAAGGGTCAGGGCCCCTGCATACATTGGAAGATCCTGAAGGCACTGTTAGAGCTGTGGGCAGGCTGCTTCTATGCTTGTCTGAAATACCTAGACTGAGCATTATTTCTCACCGGCACAAACCCACTCATTGATTTGTGTTTTATTTTTTTCATAGCCCCAGCAGAACCTCTAGATCTGTTCATGACTGAATTGATTGATTATGTTGACATGACTGTCAGGTTGAAGATTTCAATTTCACATCTTCACATTCATCCTGAAGCACACTGATGTGGCACAAAAGTGCCATCATGAGAAAAAAGCTCTTACAAACTAAACGATGCTCAACATTTTGTGTGCTGCATCCTAATGATGCAAAAGTACTGATGTCTCCATTATCCAAGTAATTACTTTAGATGTACAGATTTAATAAACACACTGCTGGTTTGTTGGAGTGTTGCAGAAAGCCTTTTGAAGGCTATTATTAGAGAGCTATAGTCTACATTAGTGGCATCTGTTATTCCCATGCTCTCTTGCTACTATCTGTGCAGGCTAATAAATCACATAGCAGTCTACAGCATCGTGCCACAGGCGGGGGTATAACAACACCAGTGTTGATACAGACACACACCTATGTAGCAAGCTCCAGCTCCCTATGATCTCTTTCATTTCACTCCAAACCTCTACCCTGCAGCACTCAGGCTTACACAGAGGACACTATCAAAGCATCAGCCACAAAAAAAGGAGACGAGCGCAAGCACATATATTTAGGAAATGCTGCAGTGTTCAGAGCTGTGGCAAATTGGTATTGTTACAGTTCCTCATTTTAGTCTGCTCTGCTTCACTGTGCCGTTGCATTACCCTGGTGGACTTTGATGGTGGAAAAGAAAGGATGAGGCTAGGATTAGTTTAATGCTACTAATTAACAAAAGACAGAGGAGAGGAACATACTATCTGGTGCTGGATGTCATGCAGCCCTTCAGCACCTCAGCTGCTGTTAATTACCTCTGGCGTTTCACCATCTCTCCCAGGAATGGACAGGGCTTGCATCTCTTGAGCTGCTGCCTGCGTGGTCATTAGAAAGAATAGATTTAGCCCAACCAACTGGTAGCACATGTGCTGTTTTTCCAGTTGGCTGTCAGGATTAAGGCAAGTGTCAGTCCTGTGGCGACCTGTTTGAAAGTGGAAAAAAAAAACATCTGTAATGGTTAATATTTCAGTGTTTTAATATGATTTTTCTTTGACATCTCAGATTTTAAAAAATCCTTTTAATAATATACAGGCGAGTAATGTGAAGTCATTCTGACAGAGAAACTCTCCACATGTTATCATTATTCCCAAGTTCACTATTTTAGTGCCAGGCATGACAATTAGTCCGTCTCTTATCAGCGTCCCTCACATTTATTAAATGGATGATCTATCAAACGCTTGATATCCAATTAAGATAGTAATTGTATGGGACTTAGCAGATGAATAGTGTTAAGAAGTCAGTCTTTCCACTGTACAATAAGTGGAAACAGCCACAGCAGACTTTTGTATTGTCCAGCAGAGCTAAGTTAAGTCCTGCTATGCAGTTGTTCTGCAGTGCTGGAGGCTCTAATGCTACTTCTCTCCCGCTGTTGACCAAATGGAACTATTTGCAGATACATTTTCTCCATGCTTCCTAAACAACAACACTTCTGTCTCCAAAGGCAAAAGACAACAGCGTATATAGATCAGCAAAAAATACATTGCTAGAGGAACTTCCTACATAACTATGTTTATAATTTAGGCATAAATATGGTTCAGTGTGAATCTCTTTTAGCATGTGTTGCATTTATCAGCATGTTAATTACTAGTAGCTGTTAACAGCTGAAGTCAAGACATTAAAATAAAGCGCCTGTGCTAATTGGTGGTTGAGGCATTTGCATCTTTTTCATAGCCTCATGTGTTGTGCCAAGAACAGGAACATCTGACTTTTAATAAGTGTAAAACTTTCTAATCGCCACCTTCAGACGCTCCCTTTGAAGGTGTAAAACATCCTTGGCAGCACCATGCCAGTGTTTCACAGCTTTGACTCATATTTCTGTGGCAATGAATTCTGCGCATGCTGACCTCCAGAGAATACCGTGTGGCCAGAGGGCCTAATCCAGTTACAATGTGTGCACCAACCGTACTTTATCACAGGCAACAGTATCTACTTCTCCCCAGGCTGTGAGACCACACTCTTGAGAAAAGATACCTCGGAGCTCTACTGTAGTCTTGGATCACGTTGTCCTAATCCATTCCAAAGCGTAACCACTACATCCTAGGAAAACAAAACTTGCCCTTGGCCAGGGCTGACGGGTAGCTCTCACCTGTCTTCTTGCTATGGTCTCTGTTTGTGCATATTTCCAGAATGAAGGACTAAATAAACAAAAGGCAAGGCTTTTATGAATTAAATGACGTCGTGTGTCATCTGCCACTCAGTAATTTTTGATACTCTAAGTGTTATGTGATTTTTAAATGAGAAAGCCTTTCACATTAATCTGCTACAACAATAAAAGCAAGTATGCCTGACACTCCAGTGTGGGTGTTCATCTTCAAAGCTGATATGATTCATGACCTCAGCAATGTCTTTTTATATATTTTAAAATGAAAAATATTCTGCACAGTCGGGCTGTCCTTGTTCATTTCATAACTTTTAATAAAGTGCCTCGAACCAGATCTCACAAAATACAGAGCAATCTATTTTAGTGCATTATGCAGCACAAATAATAAAATGCGTAATATAATAAAACTAAATAAAATAACTATCATAATAGCATCTGTTTTGGCATTCTCATTGATTACACGTCAACATATTGATTTTTGCTATTGGATGTCCTTGCCAGTGTAGCACAAAAATCTGAGTGCATGGATTCCCCTGTCCCTATTTAAAGCCAAGGCTGGTTTCAGGTGACAGGAAACGATTGGAAATTAAGGGCAAAAAGTCTGATTAGTCCTCCATCTGTGTTGAATTTAACGCTTATCACAGTGGACGTTGATCTCAGTGTCTGTGCAGGCCAGACACTGTGGGTTAGATGGTACTCAATCACATGGGCTCATTTTGGGATTTGTTTTTCCTCCCTCGGGCATCTGGTGCCAATTTTCAGAAGGGTTTGGACCAAATTGTGGCTGGAATGTGGATCATCATTCAGTGCACTTATCTGGCCAGTTGTGTCCTAAAAAACACAACAACCTGTACAGTAAATGCTGAAATATTTTCCTCCTGAGCTTGTTAAAAACATTGCTCTAATGTTCACTCTGCTTCACACATTCTCCTAATAACCACTCACATTGAGCATGTGTGAGACAATATCAGGAGAGAAACACTCTCTCCACATTCTTCTGCAGTGTCACTAATGTCTGTCCTTCTCCTCTTTTTTTTCATGCTGTCACCCATTTGGCCCAATCAACTGTTTCTGGCAACACCTTACAGGTAAGTCATATACTAAATGCAGTGTTTCTGTCTGTGACTCTGTTTTTGATTTTGCATGGAAATTATCTGAGGAACAGCTCATATCCTCTAGCTGTCTTTAGCAGGTTGAAGCAATCACTTCTGTTGCCTCCTTGCGGCTCCTTTTTATCGATTGAGTGTCTGTATGATTCCCTGCTCTGCACTCAGAAATTACCTGTGCTAGAAGATACAGATAAATTAAAGGGCAGGCTTTTTAAAGTAATGCAATTGCAGAGGAAAAGAGATGCTCGGAATCTGAAAGAGTCATCTTCTTTTCTTTTTTCCTCTCCCCTCTCCTCTCCTCTCCTCTCTCCTCTCCTCTCCTCTCCTCTCCTCTCCTCTCCTAACTCTTTTCTGCTCCAGTGAAGTTTTGTAATTAGATTGTCATAGCACAGACTGCTCTTGGGCTCGCTGCTGTTTTATATTCAGATGACTCAAATGATTTGTCTCATGATTTCATTGTCACTGTTTACTTGACTTTGACTATGTTGATGTGACAGTTTTGTGGCTCAGGAGGTACGAAAGGCTTAGGGGAAGTGCAAATCAGAGAAAAATAAACAGTGTTTACACGAGAGTGCTCCTGGTGAATAATTAGTCCTTTTTGTGTTCTTGGAAGATAATCCAATTAGAGTATCCAATAATGATTAACTCTCTGTATATTAATCAGTCGCTGACACAATGGCACTCCAATTCTTAAACTGATTGCCAGTGGGACTCATAACATATCACTGTGATATAAAGGATTGCACAAGAGCATAAACTCCCATTTCAAGAAGTATGAGTCAACTTTTGTTCTTTAATATATGCTCAGCTAAATGTCCTTACTTGTACATCATGTCATAAGAGCATCAGAAGAGCACAGATCTCCAGGGGAAGGTCATAAATAGAATTTATGGGATGTTAATATCGTGGGAATGATCTTTGCTCAATGTTTTTACCATCCCACTGTCCAGAGCCCAAACTTGCAGTCCCATTCCCACATTTAATTGCTGCCGACAGTACTTACAGAAAAGTCCTGTGTAAAGTGGTCTGGCTGCTGTACAAGCGTGTTTGCTAAACCCTGGCCAGATCTGTGCTGTGGTCCAGAGGAGTGGGCCAAAACCAACAGATGGGTAGAGCAGAGGAAACGCTGCTGCAGTGTTTGTCCCGAGCACCATGCCGAGCGGGTGTCCCTCCTCAGAGACTGACCACTTGGCCCTGCGTCCACTGGGCTGATGCCAGGAGAGACAGAGGAAGAGGGAGAAAGGGGTAAATAATGGTAAAGTAAGATGAGAGGGGAAATCAGATCTCAGATAAGTCATATAACCTTGTGGGTAACCTTTTTAACCATCCATACCTGCAAAAATATGCAGAGGGAAGCACACCTAGACATACTGAGTCAAACAAGCGTCAGATTTTGCCAGCAGCGTTTGCTCACTGATGTCATGATTCAGCCTCTGAGAAACAGCCGTCTTAGTATGCGTCATTCTTGTTCCACCTACCACAGCCTACTGTTAGCCAAAGTCTGCAGGTCGATGTTAAGCCAGGGGCATGCTGCCCTCTCAGCGTGTGGGTGGAAGTAGTGCAAGGGGAGCGCTAATGCTTAATATGAGCTGCCTCCCTTCTCCCTGTAAACAGGATATAATATCTGCTCTTCATTAATGATGCAGGGCCCAGCCCCACGCAGCAGAATGCATTAGAGCTTTAATCAGCAGATATGATTGCTTTGTACTCCGTCTGACTGCACTAGGGGGCCTCGTGGGGGTTCGGTGGCGGTTTATGACAACTAGCTGTCGACAGAAGAAAAGAGAAATGAAAAGAAATAAAAGGGTTTAATGATATTCAATCCGACAGTGCCTTAGAATGGTTTTAAAGGGATGCTGAGAGTATAATCTTTTTTTCTTCCCATAACTTTTGGAATTTGGAGGCAAGGGTGTGAAGAATTGCTTAGTCAGGACTAGCATCTGTTTGTTCACTTCACTGGTAGGTGTTCCACTAGTGTGGCCTGAGAAACCATGCAGACAAAGTGAAAAGCAATAAAAACATGACAGAAGGAGAGAGTGGACCCTTAGTGATGCCCTGAAAACCTCTTCCCAACTTGTCCAACTGGCTCTGCTTGATTTTCAAACGGTATTTAATTCTTCTTCTTTTTCTTTTTCATGCCAAAATAATCAAACGCAAATATTCTCATCAGCTCCCTGGGAGCAGCCTTGTCACTAATTAGAGACGGTTTCTGGGATGTTAAAAATCCAACGAGGGACTGGATTTTTTTCCCTTTTGGGACTCATCTGGTTCCCACTGTTATTTTTGTATGGCATGCGCACTAAAGGATGACTTTGATGTGCTTTTTTTTTTCTGGCCAAAATGCGGCCCAGCTGTCGTTGCTGCATATATTATACAGTATCTATATCATATGTTCTCTCCAGCAGCTGAAACATTACTATCTCTTGTTATGAGGTTTGACATCAGTTTCCAGTCCTCCTTATATGTGAGAAGGTGATAAAATGCAGTGTGTAAAGAAACTGTGACCACCAGGCACCAGTATGTCTCTATAACACATCACCACCCAACACCCAATGGTTGTTTCTTTTGTCTGCTTGGTAACCGCAGAGTTAACTGTCACATGCCTGCTAGTAATCACCCAGATGTTTTCTGAACAAAGTAAATCAATGTTATACTAGTTTTAAGTGGATCTATTTTTAACTGCACCCAGTAACTGGCTGTGTAAACAAACCACCAGTATTGAATAAATTGCTCTCACTCTGCTTGTTTAATTAACTCAACTTATATACTTTCATTTGCATCAGAATGTAATTTGAAAACAATTTAAATGTTTAATTCCAAATAAGGCTGGAAATTACTTTTATGACGTGTCAATCCTCACACTGCTCCAGTGATAGCTGAAATGCCTTAGTAAAGGTTAAATGTTCTCTCACAGCACACATACACACACGACTCTGGCTCTGCTCACACTATTATGCTAGTGTTTTTATTGAGCTGTGGTTGCATAAGCGTCTGACTTTTGCAATACCTTCTTGGACTCACTTGCAGTGGTAGTTTTTTTGGCATGTGTGAATGAATCCGCCATCTGCTGAATGTGCGGGGATACTCTCATCGTCATCATTTTTGAATCCCAGTCAAAGGACTGGTGATGCAGGCGTTTGGGCACACTTGTGTCCTGGAGTGAAAAAAAAAATGCTGAAACGATGAACTGATTCAGAATTTATCTGGCCAGACTGGGGTCTAAAGCTTCGGTCCAAGGTGAGGGATCAGAGCTGCCAAGTGTGGAGCTTGTGCACCTTGTGTCTGTCTTAACACAGATCAACCTCGCCTTAACCCTGTCAGCACATCTCCCTCTTCATTGTCTCTGTCCCTACCTTTCCTTTTAAAGCATTTCTATGAATTCAAAGGATTTATTGAGTGTAGCCATTACATATCAATTGATTCCCAGTCATGGGTGGAATAACATGTTATACAATCTCTCATTTTCTGTGTTGTGAATGAACTGTAATTCATTAGGCTTGTTTCATGACTGTGGGTGACTGGCTATTGATGAAGTATCAAACTGTGCCACAGCTTCCCAACTAAGCAGCATGTCCGTTACCGAGGGTAAATATCCTCTCTTAATCTAGCGCAAAGCAGCCACACTGTGTCCAGACTCAGAGACAATACAACAGTTGTGTTGATACAGAAAACCTGTGTAGACCTACTTTTTTCCCACACAGAAAATTGATCAGGAATCAATCAGCAAATCTGTTAAGAACATGATTGATAAGTAGAATCAATAATAACATATTTATTTGTATAAATAAAATGTTTGCAATTCCCATCCCTAGTTATTGCTAGAGTATATGGTACAAAAAGGTGCCAAAGTTCCAAAGTGATATTTAAATGCAGTTTTTAATTTTTTTTTTTTTTTTTTATCTGAAAAGTCTCAAGAGTGTGAAGCACATAAAAGATATCTCATCTGACTAAGTAAAGAAAAATGAAGCTTGGAGCCCCTTTTGTTATTTTAATCAGAGGAGGATATGCACAGCTACTTCCAGTGGAGACATTTTTTCAATCAAAAAATCACCACAAATGGAAACAACTAACTTACTGTGGCTAAGTGCAAGCAAAGTGCAATTTTATTAAAGCTTGAATTTTGGCAGAATGTGAAGTCAAAGTTGCAAACTCAGTTATTAATTTTCTGGGGGAAAAAAACTTTTGATTGGCTGTGATATATTTTAAAAATCAAATTCAGAGGGGAAGTCTAAGCCATTTTACAACACCGGGATTCTCACAAACATCCATCATCTGTAAAGGGACTTAGCATCAGCTGGAGATGTAATTGTGTCCAGAGGGTGTGATTGTGTATTTGTTTAATCTGGAGGTACTGGATGGCTCACAGTGTATAATTTCAATCAGCTCGGTAAACTGAGACGATCTGTTTTCCATCTGCTGCTCCATCAGGACTTCTCACCTACTGTAGATAACAGTATTTACCATTAACATACTTCAGTGCTGCCAGTCCCTGCTGTAGCCGAAGCTGTTGCAGGTGCTTCTGCTCAAAACTGTCGTTATCAAACTTTTTAATACCCTGTTACATCATATGTAATTTTCTCACCCTGCCACTATATCATTATAATTGAAGGCATTTACAAAAAGAAGCCTCTGTACCCACAACATGGCTCAAGCTTTGTATTTATCCTGCCTGTATCTGAGACATTTGGGATGAGGTACAGGATGTCCTCTTCTTGATCTCTTTAAGGATGAAAATTATGCTGAGGAGCTGTTTTGATTCACTGCGCAGGTCTTAATCCATGTCAAGAAGCTGTATAGGTCAAGACACTGATGTACCCTGCTCTATTGTGTAGGACATGCTTCTTATTGAGATATCACCCACAGGTGAGGTAATAGCCCCTCAAGGCTCCTCTCTTAAACCTCCCTGCTGTCAAGCCCATGGCTTTAATAGCACTTCTCGACAAGATTCATAAAACACCTATGAAGTTTTTTTCATTGGAGCCATTATTTTGTAGTGTCTTGACCTCACGGCAGTTGTCCTTTTTTAGGTGGACACTGCAGGTGTGAGGTGCAGGGTAAAAGTTAAGTGCATTAATGATTCCTACTGTCCCTTTCAAGGCAGAATTAATTTCAGTCTTACACTTAGTGCATTGACTTAGCACAGTGATGTCAGTTAGCCCTTTGCAGAGGTGGCAGTTTGCCTGGCAACATAAAACTGTGTTTGTTTAAGAGCTCATCAGGGATTATTGGCTGTTATTATGTCAGTGGAAATCATCAGTGTGCTGTGGAAATTGCCTAAATGGATTTCATGCATTAGCCATCATGAGGGATTTATGTAGTTGAGATTTGATAGGTATGGTCAACATACTTTTAAGTAAAGGGTTACTCTTGCTTATAAGAGAGCTGCCTGCAAGAGTTCAGATAACAGTTAACATAGAAAATCCCACACTGGTCCATGCTCCCATGTTGTTCTTGTTTTCTTTGTGTCCAAGTAGTCTTGTTGCCATTTTTGGGGGAAAAAAAAACAAACAAACAAAAAAAATGAAATAGATGTGACACCTGCCTCCCACACATTATCCAGAATGGTGGATCAAACTGTTTTCTGCCACAGGTAGAAGTCAGATGTTGTTGAAGGCTGTAACACTGAAATAGAGTTCATTGTATGTGCCTGTGGCATCTCCTTGCACCCTGCCAATCAAACTGTAGGAAACATGTTCCTAAATGCTGCTTAGTGCTTCAACTGCATGGGTCACTAATAACAGGCTTTTATGAGAGAGTGCGGGGCCGGGTGGCGCCCTGCCCTCCCTGTAATTCACCTGCAGAGGCCCAGCAGAGAGCCGACTGCTTCTCTTTATGGCGTCAGAACTTTGACTGACAGGGAGATGTACTGATGTTGAGGTATAGCCAGAATAAACAGGCGCAGCTCACTGAACACTTGAAACCATACAGGGCTTCCCTGCCCTCGGGACACGACTGTTTCCACATACAGGGGAATGAATGTCAATCATGCAATTTAAAAATCTCTGGCATCAAAAATGCCTTTGGAGCCCCCCTTCCTGTTTACTGTAACGCAAGCACACAAGAGCTCGCTATCTCTGCCTTTCTATGATGCACAAACACATGCAAACACACACACACACACAGTATTGTACAGTGCAGTATTTTATTTATTTGTGTTTATGAGACTCCTCTGTCTTCCTGAATGCTAAATGTAGATAAGCTAATTTTCCTGAGCCGATTATCAGCTTCAGAAACAAGTGGGCAGACCACAGTGAACATTCAAACAGAGAATAAATTGAAAGAGCAGAAGAGAGGGGAAGAGGACTGTTTAGTTCCCCTCCTACGTAGCTGGAAATGGATCTCAGCAGTGGCATTTCTCTTCGGCTCAGTCCTGAGATCCCCCCGGCTTTAAGAGATGCTGCTGTTTGCCACACTAAATGCCCAGTAATTCATTTGTCCTGTAACTCAATAGGAACGCAGCCGATATGATGGCTTTTAGAGAATTTCATTGTAAACAAAAGGAAAGTCCTCTCTCAGTGGGGATTTTGGGCAGTAACCTCAGCTGCTTGTATCAACAGTCAGTTCTTCTGCTTGCTTTATGCTACTGGTTCGGTCCTCTGTTTATGAATGCAAACCATTAGACTGTTGTTGTTGAGCTAATGTTTTTATAGCTTGTGTATACAGTACAATTTCCAGTGTGTGGAGTTTAAGACTTGTAAGAGTGCAGGAATATTTCCCCTAACCCACCTTATTAGATTAAGCATGACTGAAATGTTAGACTTTACATTGGCTGTTTTCATAAGAGTGTCCTGGACTTGTGTCAACTTATCTGCCATTAAGCCCATCTTTGCACTACGCCTCCTGAACTTAGTGATGTGAGTTTTTCGCATGAGGTAAGGTAAGCATTGTAATGCATATGGGCTGGAGGTCATCGCGACCTTCAACTACTTTTGCAGAGTAGGTATTCAAATCCATGCAGCGTGGACACAAATATGACTAGAAATGGCTGCGCTCGCCTGTTTTCCTGTCATAGCAAGGGTATGCCTGACGATGACTTCATTCGGGGGACATTTACATTAGTAAATAGCACAAAACTGACAGGCTCTACTATAAATGAGCGAGTATGCTGTCCTATCAAACGGCAGGATGGCTACTGGTGGGGAAATGGGACGTGTTAGGGGCATATGAACTGTATATGCCTGCTGACAATGATGAATGTTGGCTCCAAAATACAGTATAAGTGATTTCCTCCGCTTTATTTATTTATATATTCTCTGAAATTGGGGCCGTTTTTTGACCAATCTGATTAGGAGGCTACCATATGGGGAAAGGAGAGGAGTAGGAGGAGGAGAGAAAGCGGCAGCGAAGGACATTCACCCCATGTGATAGGTCTTTTACAAATGGATATTGGCTTCCATCAGAGTGCCTCTAACAGCTCTGGTAAAGTGTAAACACTGACCCTCTGCACCACCTGGCAAACTCCTCCAGAGTTATTACATGGGAAATGTAGAGTGAGGAGACACGGTGTTAAACTGCTCCAGCTCACAGTGAACAGAATGACAACTAAATGCAGAGAGGCTCTTTTTGTGCACATACAAGGACATTACAAACCGATTAACATAAGAACATTAGAGACGTGTGATCATCACGTAAGATATCCAGACTTGCTTCCTAACCATTTTCTACTACAAACACATTTCTGGTTGTTAATTTTTGACTGAAGGTTGTCCCAGTCTTTTGTTCCAGTTGTTCTCACTCAGGCAGCAGCATTAGGAACAGCATTCTTTTTAGGAGCCGTAGTACAAAACCTGTAAAGATGCCTCTTTACTTCATAAAAGTGTTTTATAGGCCCTGGTGTTTTAATGGTGTTTACAAGGTTTGGATTAAGCTTTCTGTCAGAGACACATGACTGGTGCTTCTGAGCCTTTGCAGTCTGGCATTCAACTTTCTTCAAACCTGTTTTATGCCTTGATAAAAACATGCCAGTTATTCACATATTGCGCAGTTTGAGTGAGTTTGCAGCCAAGACGGAGCAGCGAGGAAGCTGTGTTATGGTAAGGTGGGGGTGTGATGAATTAAAATATGTTCTTCCTCAATACATTCTCATTTGTTTATCGTGGAGGTGTGTTATTTGTTTGTTAAACTGATGGCAAAAAGGTTTCAGTCTCCCCATGGAATACCATACTACGTAAGGTATTTGCAAGGGAGTCGCTATTAGCAATTTTTTCTTTGTTTGTTTTGCCTAACATGTTTAGCTTTGAGTTAATAGAAAAGAAATCATAGTTTTGCATGTAATAAAGTTTGTGTAAATGCACAACTTTATTAATAAAAGCTGAAGTGATCCAGTGGATCTCAGGCAGTCATCATCTACTGTGATTTTAAATTATTCAAGGGAGCAGTGTGCAGGATTTAGTGGCAACAAGCATGAGGATTGCAGATTGCAACCAGCTCAAACTTCTCCCATGTGCAAAGCATGGACTCCTGGTTAGAATTCCCTCAGTGTTCATTGTTCAGGAGGGTTCAAACTGGAGCAGAATTATCTGCAAAGGTCTCTCCTTCTCTAAAACAAGCAGACTAGGTGATTAAAAATGCTTATCAGCTCATCACAGAGCCACTGTTGTAGCATAAACAAGACTTAAAATAAGAGAGACTCAGACATTGAGTTGCACATTTGAGGGTTTACACGCCGCGAGAAAGCCAAAATATTAGTACATCATGAACATTTATAGTGTCTGACAAACAAGTAGTATCAGTTGACACACCCACAGCTGTCCAACACACAATAAAAGGTGTTTCCTATGCCTCAAGTAGCGATTTCCTATTATTCAGACAACCACCTCCAAGAACAATTGCTTCTCCTCATATAACCAAATATGACCTGAATCAATGCCAGATCATTTAGCTGAAGTCATGTCAGGATAATACGTTTATGCCAGAGTCTCATACACTATACCACTAGCCCAGCACATGCTAATGTGTGCTCACCTTTTTCTCTGATAACTTAAGATCCAGATGTTCAGGAGGTTCTCACAGGGAGCCATATTATCCACAGAGGTCTCTTCTTCTCTACAACAAACAGACTCTGTGATTTAAACTGGTAAAAACACTGAACAAAGCAGGTTCACGTTAAAAGGTCTGTGTTTTTCCGATACTGCTTGTCATTGAGGGGCTTCTAGCTAAGGTGGCTAGCCCTGTCTAGAGTCACTGTTTGGTTTATCCATTTTCAGCTGCTGTAGAAACACGGCAGTCTCTTTGGGCAAGGACCCGCTCCCTATGTGGAAATAAATAGCTCATTCTAAGCTAACGAAAACATGACAACTCTTAATTTCAGTTGATTGTACACTAAAGAAAACATACTTATTATATTACATTTCTGCCAATATATCCCTCTAAATCCTACACTTAAAAGATTTGAACATTTTAAACCAGTCTTGTTAATGTAAATGTAACATATAAAGTGTGAAAGTGAAGGCAGTTTCCTGTCAGTTTAAAGCAAGTTGTCAAAGAAAGATAAACATCAAAAGATCAATAATATCTGCACTGAGTAAAATAACTGTGGTTATCATTTTATCCATATGCAGCATCATGATGTGTTCATTTTTATAATCTTTTTAGGGCCAAACTAATCTCTTGTTGAGCCGTATTTTATCATGCATACTAGCAATGGAGCGAATGCACATGATATGGACAAACGCATAAAAGCCGGCATCCTCAATTGTGCATCCATGTGGGAAAAAACATGGAAAACACTGCTAAAATGGCAAAGACCTGCAATTTACAGCACAAACAAAATATTTGTTAAAAACCTGACCACAGACAAGCTGAGTGTCCTTTTAAGTCCTCCTGATTTAGTCAGGCAGAACAACCCTGCTTTAAAATCAGGCCAGGTGTCTTTATAACACCTTCAGGCTTAGTTTAATGTTACCTCCTCTGTGTCCAGCTACTCATATTGTCCCAGTCAGTATCTGTTTTACCTTAATGACACCTACAGGCAAGCATGTCTACTTCCCACAGACCACCAAGTGTCCAATATGTCATACTGTTCAATTCTGATGCCCTTAACTTTTTTAGGATGTTAATGTCTCCCAGTATTTTTGTGATTTATTCTAGCCAGGGGCTGTTTAAGGGAGCAGCAAAGTTCACATCACATTAAAAAGTCAATACATAGCCTCTATATTGGAAGAATCTCAATTATATTGATATGTATCAAGCCAGGAAACAGAGCTGCGGTGTCTGTTTTTGGAATAAAAGAGTAAAAATACACATGCTGTTCTTAACCTTTCTCCCCTGTCTTGGTCCGTGTTCTCCTGCTGTGCTGTGTTAATGTGTCTGTTTGCGATGTGCGTCACCAGTGGCCTATTCATCCTTTAACAGAAGCCGACACTGGGCCCTGTGTTTATAGACGTCCAAAACGCTGTCAGTCACTGCAATGATGTGTTGTGCTTGCTCTGAGAGACTGCCGTGGAGCATATCCATCCTAGGTATGGGGCTCCATACCTGGGATGGATATGCTCCATAGGCCCAGTCCATTAACACATCCACCACTGACCCATAAATCACTGTCCAAGGCCTCCTCAGACAGCCCCAGCCTGTTGGAACATTCTGGCCTCCTCACTATTCACATATGAACCACCGCAGATAAATCAGATCCGTCCCTCCAACAACTTTCATTCCTTCTCCTCTCCTCCTATTTATCTCTTTTGACAGATTTGCATTTTTCCCACCATGCATGATTAAAGTCCGCTACTTAAGAAGTTAATTTCTATGTTTTTGCTTTGAATATTTGTTCACGGTAAAACAAAAATAAGTGTGAAAATCAGCGTGACCGGGTTATTGTGGCACACAGACCATCATCTCAACGAGGTCAGAAATGAGAATAGGAAATGACTCTCTGCTATGGCCTTTGCGAGAAAAGCAGGATGCCGTTAATTACAGTGTGAGGTTCACAGCGGTGTCAGCATGTCTCTTGAAGTGCTACAAATGCAGTTCTCAGCCGCCGAAGCTGCCGAACCCTCTTACACTCGTGAAGAGGCAGCCAGCCAGCCGTCCCCCGAAGTCTGCTCTCCCTGTCAAAGAAATGGAGTCGTTGTGGTCTGCGTGATGAAGCTTTATCCCATCCCCTCGACAAATTAACTCATTAATGATTGATTTAGATTGAACATGTATGAAGAAACCATTCATCTATTCATGGAATCTCATTTGTCCTGTTTTATGGAGTGATGCTTTTGACAGGAAGTAACAAAATGGAAAAACCCAATCGTCCAGGAAAGATAGGCTTTTTTATTAATGCCTTTCTCTCCATCTGCCTCACAATTCCCTAACACAAAGAATTAATTTTAGCTTTTCTACAGCACAAACCGATGATGGGGGCTGATTAAAACTATTCTTGTACTCAAATTGAAATGCAAGATATGCCATTTTATGTGATTATCATTTTTACATGCGCACAGGTCTGTGAACCCCAACTGCGGCAAAGTTCTTAAGCTTTCATTCACCCTATTGTTACTCGCACTAAAATGGGACAGTGAATGTCAGCACCAAGAATGTAAAGTACTTCATAGCAAAGGATGGTGCTTTTTCTCAGTCCCTTCTGGAGCATTTTGAATGCCAGCAGGAAGAACATTGGATGAAGAAGAAAAAGAGAAACAAGAAAAAGTGAGCACAGGCATGGAGGGAAAGATGGAGTGGAGGAGTGTGTGTGTGGGGGGTGGGGGTGGGGATGATATAAAAACTGAAAGAAAAGATGCCAGCTCATTAAACATGTACAGTTGAGAGACGGGGAGTGAAGAAAAGGGTAAGGAAAAAGGAAAAGAAAAGTTTTTTCTCTCCTGGGCTTAGAAGCAGCCAGGCTGGGCATGGCCGGACTCTGTTGGCCTCACGCAGAGCAACAACCCTCTGTTCTGTCAACACGAGTACACAGTATGTCATCATTGATAAAAACCCCTCAGTGAAAACGAATACAGTCTAGTTCACAGGGAAACCAGATAATGTGCTGGGGTGCAAGATCAGAAAAGAAAAGGCTTTGGCTTTAGAGCGTTTTCATGCGGTGGCACTGATTACTTTTCTCCTCTCATGTGTTTCTAAAACATACATTAACAAGAGACGCTCTAGCATGTGGATGTGGTCTTTAATGGAGAGGACCCCATTATTTCTTGCTACAGAGGCAATGTGAGATAATATCAGCTATTACATTTTCTCAGAAGTCATAGAGGCCTCTGCACAAAGAAAAGTGCCTCTTTTTTGCAGGCTGTGAGTGTGTCTGTAAGGGCGCTATTGTGCAGTTTTGGTCTTCACAGCAGTAGTAATAGCTGCATAAAAAGATTTGGTTTATATGGAAGTAAGGGGATTTAAAATAGTTTAGCAATTCTTTTCGTTTTTTTAATAGTAATTTTCCACGTCTTTCATTTATCCTCCTTCATTCTGAATGTATCAGTGTAGCATTAGTGTTATGTGTTTTCTGATAGTTTGCAAGGACAAGTTAATCATTATAATTTTGAGGATTTAGGCTTGATGGGTCTGACAGTCTGAAGCCTGTTTAATAGCTTATTCAGAGAATGGAGCGGACTCTTTTTGAAGCAAAATGTGTTCTCATAAGTCTGCGAAATAACTGCCCTGATAGGACTCTAATTACATTACGAAGCCATTATCAGTTGGCAGGTTTCCTAAGCAACTGTCCAACGATATGATCCACTATGTTGCCCTGTATTCCAGTGAGCACAACGCTGCGCTTTGTGAGGCA
The DNA here is from genome assembly GCA_019142605.1 of Cephalopholis sonnerati. Classification (NCBI taxonomy): domain Eukaryota; kingdom Metazoa; phylum Chordata; class Actinopteri; order Perciformes; family Serranidae; genus Cephalopholis; species Cephalopholis sonnerati. Next base: position 25,995,458 of record JAGQAX010000018.1, on the reverse strand, counting down.
AACATTACATCATTGAACTGCATACAGTGTGAGTGTTAAATTTCTCATCAGATCAGTGTTGCAAGGATCAAATGTTGTCAGCCGCAATTATTGGGATTGATTGATTTCAGGGTTCGATGTCATCAGTGTTCCTCAAAGCACTTTTACCTTCGCAGTAACAAGGTCAGTGCATACTGGAAGTAATGACATCATGTGTTCATCGAAAAACTTGTGTGGTGTGTGTCAGGGTTTGTGTGTATGTTGGCGATCATGGAGTCTTCTCAGATGACTTGAAGACTCCAGAGTTGTTGTGCACTATATTTTTCTGTGTCTGTGTGCTTGCCATGTGATGATGTTTTCCTGCCTTTCACCTAATTCATACTGAGGCAGGCTCCGCTCCTGCGGTGACCCGTGATGGCCGAGTCGCTGCCATGCAGACCGCCTGCTATCATCTATATCTGCTTTCTTTGCATTGGCGTCTCCCTCCTCTGGTGCTGTTTCTGTAGTTATCATAATGAAGGAATGAGCAGAAGATAGGATTCCCTGTATCCTTGTTTAAGCATGATATGCGGCTGCATGGGCTGAAGAATGTGTGTTTGAATGAGTTTTGACATTCACTTTGCTGCATGTCCAACCTGGTAGCACAGTGCATTATTCACTCATAATGCACTCTTTGTGTAATGCTAATGCCTTCTCCCTGTTCCAAATGCCAATGACATTTTAGCACACTTGTCACTGCATAACCCAATTTAATGCCAGTCGACTTGCCCAACACTCAATGGCAGTCCAAATGTTGTTGCTTTCTTGCAAAAGAGATTGTTCATAACATCACTGCGTATGGGTGAGTGTGAGTGCATTCTCTTTTCGTATATCTGAAAGAAAAACACCCAAAACTTTTGAGTAAATATCCGTAAACACCCCTTGATAAACTCTCCCAGAAGAAGTAAACATCCTTCACTATACACCATCTCCGTGTGAATTTCTGTGACACATCTTTTGAGAGTGTCCACTATAATTTATGTTTATGCATTATGCCTTCAAGTGAGTCAGAGTACCAACTTCAGTGCTTTTCATTCCATCTGGGGCAGTTTCCAAATAAGAAATGTTAACCATGGGACATAAAGTTTCACTCCTTGCTGATTGTTAGGTCAATGACAGCGACACAGGGGGCAGCAAACAGATGCTAGTGGCCAGAAAACACTAGGATCTCACATTGTGAGGAGAAGACTTGCTTCTCACATTATCAGCATTCACATTACAGGCTCATTAACAAGAATAATGGAGCTCAATAAAAGCAATCAGGCTCTGAAATAAACTACAATTAAACAACCTTATTTTTCCCCATTAGAGGAAGAGCACCCCTCTGGGCTAAAGAAGAAGGACATTGCTTCAGTCTTTTCCCATCTGCTGCAGACAGACATTATTACTGTGCACTCGTGACAGACGCGTACTGTCAACATCAGACGAAGGCAAACAGGACAAAGAGGATTTTTGAGTGTTCCTGTTGTTTGAAGGCTTCATAATGCTTCTGCCATGCTAAACAAACACATCCCAAAGCTTTTAATGTCTAGTTACACTGCACAAACACATTGTGTACTGTTGTCTTTCTGCAGAGTATCATTCCCTCCATAAATCCATCCAAAGCCCCAGCATGAAGTGTGGACTGTAGTGCGCAAACATGTCGCAGGGCTTTGCTTTCGGAGCTGCAGCGCCAGGAAAGGCCTGTCTGCTTAGGGGCTATAATTTAATTGAGGGATTAGCATTACTGTGCAGGGTATAATATACTTCTTTCAGCACCTGCCATTTAACCTTGCTGGTGGTGAGCAGGACTTGCAGGAACAGAGAGAGGGGTTAGCTTTAATCGTCAACATGCTGGAGCCCTGAACGGCGGCTGGGGGTTTCAAGCCCCCCTTATTGATTCCAACAGATGGCAGAACCAGAGAGAGAGTTTTTCCGCTGACTCAATGCCCAGATGAACAGCAGTGGAGAGCTTGCCATGGCTTCATTAAATATTCACTCGCAGCGACAACACACCAAACATTAAGCACACACAGACAAGACACAAAAGAACAGCAATAAAAGTGCCACTGTGCAGATATCTGAACAGAACATAAAGCCATATCCAAAGAAAAAGACATTTACCTCATTCCCATGCCTTTTGAAATATTGAACGGTCAGTAACAATGGCTTCCATAGCTCAGTAAGCTTGATAATACAAGTCTGAGTTATATTAAATATTCATTCTCAACTTGTTGCCTATTTTTTCTTTCAGCATAATTTCTATGCTTCTGCTTGGGAAGGATCATACATTTGCCATCATATCTCCACCAATTATTGTTATCAATCAGTCTTTACAATCGCGCTGCTGCAGAGAAACTGTAATTTAGCACTTCATAAAGCAGCAATGGAACAAGTTGTGATCAGTCTTGGGAGGATTTGTCGTCGTGTAGTTCTTGGCTATGAGACTGCCGTTATGCATGCAAAACACTCCCTATGAACTTGGACCACCTGAGGATTTGTTTATGTTGGCAATTAACTGGAGGAAAGATGATTGTTGGGCAGGTCAGAAAAATAATTACAGGGCTTAGGCAATGTCAGGCGTCACATTAGGCCACATCAAGACCTGTCTCTGCTGTCCAGAATTAAATATGAAAACATGCAAATGAGGCTTCAATGCTTTGTAGGGATGCACTTCCTGTAGCACTGCAATAACAAGCTCATTGAGATTCAGTGCCGCTTGTATGTGATAGCTGCTATTTATTCTTGCAAAATGCCTATATTAATATGTACTGAGATTTCCAGACCTCGTCATTCTGAAGCAACAAAATGGTGTTAAAGCTTTAAATTGCAGTAATTATTTAAAATCTTACGATGCTTGAGTTCAAAGAAACACTATGGGTTAGCAGATTAATTCCCACTGTGTCCATGCATGTTAAGTATTTATGCACTTACAGTGTAATAAAACACACCAGGTGAGTCCATCCACCAAATTGCATATTAGATTATATGAGTCAAAATGCATAATTCCCCACAGATGAAAACCCAATATTAATCGACAACTAGTACCACTCTTAAACATTAAAGAACAGCATGTCCTTGAACTTAATTTCCTATTCAGTGATCTTACAGGGACAGGAAGATGTAAAGTTGAAATTTTACGGGTTGTGTTTTGTAATGTCTTTTATTTGGCAGATGCGGTTAAACAGAGCTCAGGGCTAATTTAATTGTGCATATCTATTCATGCTTGATTTTCAGTGTGTGCTTGAGAGAAGGAGAGAAGGAGTGGGAGAGAGAGCTTTAGGAGACGCGAGCTTTGTAAACACGTACAGCTGTATCCTCTTAAAGCAGGCCCTGTGGCTGCCCCCTCTTCTTCTCTGTGTGTAAGCTATCATGTACTTCTGTCATGATAGGGGGCAATGAAACTCAGGGCTCAAACGGCAGTTATTAGTTATGTGCCACGGTTTCATCGCTCTCTTTCCCTCACTGTTCCCCATTTACTCTACTTTGCTTGGTTGAGGGGGGAAACATCATTTACACACCAACACTGTGGTCATTGCTGAATATGATTAGTTTCTGTTTGTGTTTAAGTGTCTTTTGTTTCTCCTTAAATTCATTGCGCTGAGGGCACAAAGAATAGACCAGGACCCCCAAATCAATGTGTTATATTGAAATGCCCAGTCAATGGTTATTGTTTGATGCTCATTATTTTGAGTTGTGTCTCTCTGTGTTTATTCAAAGCCAGGACTTTGTCATGCTGTACTGGATTCTGTACAAGCAGGTCTTAGCGTAGAGCTCGTCTCTATCTCTTTCTCTTTGTTTGGATGTCTCCCTCTCCAGGATCACCAGACTGTGCAGCATAAATCTGATTGGCAATGCATCACTGCGGCAATGTGTTTTTCTTTCACGCAGAGATACTAAGTGTAAACTGCTAACAGAGACACATTGCAATGGCAAATGTGAGGAAAGAGATGGAATAGGATGTTAGAATTAGTGAGAATTCTTTGGGAACAGTTGCACTGTAGGAAAATATTGGATGTTTACTTTTTTTCTAAGCTTTTTCTATGGTGTGAGACTAGACAAGATTCATTCAGGAAGTCATCTCGAAGGCCTCAAAGGTCAGAGCTGTAAGCACTGTTCCACTGTGCTGTAGTTGAACACATTTTACAAGCCTCTAGCTAGTTATTTTTTAAAGCTGTATAAAGCAATTCTAACCCCTAGAAAGTGGAAAAAACTCCAACAAAAAAATTTTGGCAACAGAGCTTTTATTATACAATGGATTTATTAAGTTGTTATCACTAACATGTCAGTAAAAACTGCCTGCTTCCACATCCAGTGGAAAGAGAGCAGTTTGTATTACCCCAATGTCTTATCACCTGAATTTAAAGTCTGGCTGGAGCAGCATTTCGACAGTATCTACCTTCAGTGTCGTGACATATTCTAAGTGAAACGATAGGAGCAATTTGATCTGATCGTTGAAAAGTGGGTGTGGCATAACAGTCATAACAGTAAGGCCCCGACAGCGTAACACTGACAGAATAGCAGTATCCGTCAGGGAGAGAGACAAAGTCCATCATATGCTCCATGGTACATTAGTTGCTGAGGCAGTCCACTGTAAAATGCCCTGCACATAAGCTGGAGCTGTCACAGATACTACTTTTCTTAAAGTGAATAAAGTGTAACCAGTTGGCCTGTAAGATAAGCTATTTTGGGGAACCAAAGACACACAGATGTAGCGTGCTGTTGCTAGCTTGGTAACTTAATCTTGGCTCTATGTAGCGAAAAGATAAAGATTGTTTGATGGGTAGATGTTATGATATTGGTTGAAACTGGGTGACTGTAGCTTACATAAGCACATTTTGTTTCACAGGATGAAACATTTGATTTTAGTAAAGTAATACAAATTTATGTATTTATTTTTTATTTATTTATTGCTATATATTGTTTAATAGGTGCACAATTTGACCGAGAATGTGATCAAAAAGGGTTGTAAAGGCATTTTTCATTTTATCTCATCTTTAAATTCAGTATTAATTTTCTGGTGTGAATCTCTGTTACACAACTTGAGAAACAACCCTTTCACATTAGAGCCATTTGAATCAAAGTTAAATAGCAAATAATACCTTATGGAGCTTTATATAGATATTCTAATTTTCCAGATGCTCATTAGCCATGAGAAAATCCTTTATTTATTCTTACATTGAGTGAGAACCCTTTCAATCATTTTTTAAATCTATTTTTTAGATAAGTTTCGAGCTAACTTACTATGCCATTACCACAAAACCTAAAATGTTTTGGAAGCAGCATGTCATTCATTTGCCTTGTCATACTTTGTGCTTAATTTACCTGCACAAAAATTTGATTATTTTTGGGTTGCTTTATTTAAATTATTATTTTATAGTCATGTCAAGTCCAATAAATGTATTCTATATAGCACAACATCACAAATGCACCGTAAATGGCTTTACAATCTGGACAGCATATGCCAGGTTCTATCTTTAGACCCTCGGTTGTGTGTGCTATAGTGACTACAGCAGATTTTGTCTTGCACAGATGTCCTCTGTGAAGGCTACCCTGGGCTTGTCCACTACAGATATTCTCCAGGGTAATTAGGCTCCCAACAGAACCCAACAGAGCTACTTTTTTGCATGGGATACAATTGTCTAACACTTTTTTTTTTTTTTTTTATCCCGGCTTAAATAGAGAGATGGTGTCCTCTTTTTCAACGCTTCATTTGTCCTAATGCTCTTTTAAATGGGCTCCGGCTATAGAGATGGACAAGTATTCTTGTGGAACTGCTATGTGCGATAAGTAGCCTCTCATTTGACCGCCCTTGCAGGCCAATTATAAAGCTGTAACAGGGCAACACCTCCTCAGCCTTTCTGTTATTAAACCTCTCCGGTCTCTCCCTCAGTTTCTCTTTTTGTCTCTGTCATTTTGCCTCCTGTCCCTTCCCTCTCTGTCTTCCTCTCTCTCCCCCTGCGGCATAGAGTAGAGAGGGCAGGCGTGGTGATGGCCAGCCCTAGTGTCCTTTAGTGTCCGATAACAGAGCCTTCCCATCAGCTGCCTGCCTCAGCCAAGCAAGGCCTGGCTAATGGATTTGGCTGGCAGGCATACATCCCTTCATCCCAATTCAGCCACCCTGCTCTCTCCCACACCTCTCAATTATTCAGTCTCCACTTCTATGCAAATGGTTTCCTATTGAGGAAAAACCTGCCATCACTTTCATCTGGTTGTTATGTGTGCTGATGCGTGGGACTCCGGAGACTTGTCGGCTATGACATATGGTATAGCCTGTGAGATGGAGCATGCTGCCTGCTTGCCGATCCCTCATCTCCTTCTAGGCGAAGCTCCATCAGACCTGAACCATTAGAGTCTGATCTATCGGAGTGCCGTTCACAAGTGGTAACACTCTCTAGCAGTTCCCTAGCAACCGCCGCAAGCGCTGGTCTCTTTCACTGTAATGCTCAGTTGCTTAGCTACAGAGACTGACAAAACTACACATGGGCTGATCTCCCCATGGAGTCAAGGGCCAAAAACCAAAGGTATCATTCAGAAACTGGATCAATGAATAGAAGCACACAGGAATAGATGTCACAACACAACATTCTCTAGGTATCTGTGAAATTTCAGTGTGGATATTACAGACGTGATGTTGAATATGTGCCACCAACTCTGTCACGTTGCCATGTTACAGTGTATTAACCCAACACCTGACATTTGAACTTGAACGATTGCATAGATGGTGGAAAGCTAGCTTGTGCTTGATTGTGTTTGTGTGGGTGTGTTGCTCCTTGGAGTCAGAGGGTGTATCAAGGGCAGTGGGTGCAGAAGAAGACAGGATGGGGGTGAAGGTTTTGGAGGACTGTGTAATTAAGGCACATAAAACAGCCAGCCCCGTCGGCAGCAGGAAGGTGTGCTGCTGATTTAGCCCTTCCCCTCCACGCTGGCCACCTGTTAAAGGATTTATTTCCCAGGTCAGTGGTGGGCGCCTGCCATCATCAGGCAACCTGCTTCTTCTCTTGGCACAGTGGGAGGCCAGCAGAAGAGAGGGGGAGGAAAGGGGGTTACTTGCTGTATGGTAAGAAAACCTAAAGCAATAACCTTTGTTTCCCCCTTTTCTCATTTGGGGCTGCGACTGCCAGTAAGGACACGGGAAAGAAAGGAAAGCAAACAAGTTTTGTCTTGAGATACATTTTGAGGGGTGTTGAAAGTTCTAGGAAATATATCGTTTCCCACTGCTCTTTTCCGACTGTGTGGAGACCAGTGTGCAAGTGAGAGAAACTTCCTCCTTAAGTCATCTGGGAGACATTGTGCCCTTCCAGTAGCCTACCTCAGCAATGTCACACCCCACCTTAGCAGATGCTTAAAGAAAACACCAGCAAGCGCATTTACCCCCATTTCACACTCTCATATTTCATTTTCACGTCCACTGAGGTTACCTTTCCATTTTCTTCTCCACTGCAGATACTGCAAGGTGAAATGGTATGTTATCTGTTTATTTATGAGAACTGCAGTGAGGGCAATGTATTTACCATAGCCACAGATCTGTGTGTATTTTGAAGACGTCTCAGAGGTAATTTCATGAATCTGTAGTTAGGTTTATGCTAACAAGGCCTGGGTAGACACACCCCCAGATGGCGGCATGTCTCTGCCCCCCTGAGAGGCAGGCACCGCTGGGCACCACCAGGCAGTGGCAGGGCCTGCTACAGCCAAAAATAATTAAGCACGCTGTCACAGGCTTTTTGCTGTATTCGCACAAAATTTTCATCCAAGTCTCAACATGGGAGAAGGCCCCTGCCTCCAGTCTTTTTCTTTCACAGACACTCACACACACACACACACACACACTGCAGAACTCACTGTTTACACATGATGTCACTGCCAGAGCAGAAGAAGTAGGCTTTGATCAAGTGTCTCGGAGGAACAGTGCTTTGTAAACAACCAATAAGATTAGATCCTCATAGGGCCGTAATTCCTCGTTTGTTATTGTATACTTTATCAGGCCCTGCATAATGATAGAAATTATGTTCATACTTGCTCAGCCTGCGAGTGCTGAACATTCTGCACAATTCATATTAATGTACAATATACATGATTACATGTGTACAGTAACATCTTTGCAACTACATGCAATTCCACATTTATGATTATGCTGTATTGTGCAGCAACCCACATGAGGTATGAATCCCAGTCTTAGCTCTGTGTTGGCTGACTGTGATTTCTGTGGCCACTGTTTCTATGACAACATGGTAATCAGTGCGAGGTAGATCATGCAGTTTAATGCTAAGCAGGTATACATTGACATGTACTATTTTTCCTGATGTACATATTCACATTATTATCTGTGCCTGGGAAGATGGTAATAATAGCAAAGGAAAGAGCTACTGTCTCTTCAGCTGCTTCTACAATAAAGGCTGCCTCAAGACTGCGGATCTCCCCTCATTGTTTATGTTTCATTGTTTAAAGGCAATACAGTGTCACACATATTCTGTATTACTATCGAAGTGCCTTAGACCAACCGCCCACAGTACTGCGATGAAACATGGTATAGGATTTTTTTAACGCCATGTCTCTTTGGAGGTGTGCTATATTTTCAGATCTACAAAAAAGGTCCTTCTTGCTTTTATCTCCTCCAGACTTGACAACTGCAGCACTCTTTATTCTGGTCTAAGCAGGCAATACACCTAAAGACCACAACAAAATTTTGCTGCCAGGCTTTCAGCATGAGAAGTGACCACATCACACTAATCCTTGCTGCACTTCACTGGTTACCTGTGACTTTTAGAATTGATTTTAGAAAAGATTTTACCGCTCATTTTTAAAGCCCTGCAAGGTCAGATTCCTGCCTGTATCTGTGATCTGCTGACTAGAGATTAGCCTGATCACTGCTTGGGATCAACCCATTTCCCAGAAAAATTGTACATTGGCATTGAATGTTTCTGCAAACCATAGATACATTACATTTACAGGTTATTAAGCAATGGATATGTTAAAACTTTATGTTTCAGCAACAATATGGTTAATGTGTGGTTAGGTTCAGGCACAAAAAACACTTGGTTGTGGTTTGGAAAAGGTCATGTTTTGGCTAAAAAGTACATGGTTTTGGGGATACAGTCAGTGCTGGAAAAGCAGCAATGTCTTGGTAAAAAAAACAGCCGTTTGTAGTGGCACTATCCCTACTGGAAAAACAGCAAAGGAAAAACACACATTTGGGAGCTGAAAAGCTGCTGGAAACAAAGCACTGATTTGCTAAAAAAAAAAAAAAAAAAAAAACCTACCTTTGGGGGCTACAAAGCCCCTACAAAGCCATAGAAACACAGGAATAACTTACTAAAACGCAACCGGTTTTGTCGTTTGTTGGTCTCAGACAGTGGTCTGCAGCTTGGCAGGCACTTTACCATCTACCTCCCAATAATTCAGTTCATATACTCTATCACTTTAGAAATGTCAATATAGGATGTATTAAATGTGCAAATGAAACGTATTTGTGGCTTGCAGGAATATACAATGCCAATATTTTCCTCTGGCGACTGGGCTGCTTGCAGGGCCCTACTAATGGTTACACAATCCTGACTTGTCACTGTGGGTGAGCGCATCCCTCAGCTGTGGATCTCCCTGCCTCAGTGTCTTATGCAGGCAAACCCAGTGTCCTCTTAAAACTCACTTTTATCTGGTGCCTTTTTCTTAACTGATGGTATTTGTTGTATTTGTTTAAATTATTTTAGCTTTTTTTTTTTTTTTTTTTAATTTTATTTACTTTTAGTTTTTGTTTTTACTGTAAAGCACAGTAGTTGAAATTGGTATATAAATAAAGATAATATTATTATTATTCTTTGGAATATCCCATATGACAACAGATATCTGTGCTGTTCCATACACACAGCAATAAAACCTGATGAAACAAAGATGGTGAGTAAATCATGTGGAAGACTATTGAAGGTACTGTAGGCAGACAGATGCTTCGACAGCCTGAGCTTTGGGATGTGCTTCAGATATCCCACAGACAATTTACACTGCCAGTAACTCTTAGAGTTTAATGAAGTTATAAATGTATCCATATCTTACTTGCATCATCTTTACCTCACCTTACTGAGTTATATAATTGTCTGCTGTGGGGCTTTGGAGTGTAAAACTCATCTGCTTCTATCATTTATCCTGAAGTGTACAGGCAGACCGACAGCAGCCTCGAATTGCTGTCCATCCTTTAGATTCTCTCTGTCTCTCCAGTCAGGTGTGGAGAACTATTTTCAGCTCTGTCTGAGCGGCAGCACTGATGTGTGCAATGTTTTTCACCTGCTCTTCATCATTTCATTTCGTATCCTGAGCGGGTTTACTTTGAAGAAGTGCTATCTGGCTGATGTGTCTGTGTGTTTTGGCTGCTTTGGGGTGGATTTAAGAGGTTGTTTTTATTTTTTGCCTCTGTGCTAAAAGAGAATCCTCTCGGCTTTTACAAGCCTTCTGTTCCGCACGGTCTGACTGCCCAGACGTACCCGAATGGAAAACAGTGTTTGTTCGACTGTTCTCTGATACCTGAAAAATAAAGGTTTTTATAAACTTCTATGGTCCTGTTTGGATGCAGAAGTTTCTGATAACACAAATCTCAATTGATTTTCCCTGGATAAGAAAAGCAGTGACTGCTATGTATAACTGAATAACCTGGGTTATTTTCTCTCTCTTTTCCTTTTTCTGTACTTCTCTCTATTGTTGGCTCCTTACATTGGGCTTAAAACTGAAATCAGATGGTGAGGCATATTTTAAAAGGCACTATGGTAGCAGTAGGCATCTGCTGGATCTGGCAGTAAGGGAGACCTGCTTGTGTGCTTCAAGGCTCCGGGCTAAATGATTTCTCTTAACTGGGGTGAAGCTGATGGCTGATTGCTTAGCTCACCTTGTGCAACTTGGAGGTAAAAAACATTTCCCCTCAGTCCTACTGTGTCTTCCATCCAGCATAAAGGCTCCACAGTGGTTTCTCTTGCTCTCCAGTGTATGCGTCAGCTAAAAGAGCCCGCCTGTGCTATTTATTGCACACAACTAACAAGTTCTCATACCCCTGACCTGCACTCTGCCTGTGTAGAGACCACACATTGAAGCTCTTCTGCCACGTCAATCTAGCATAGTACCCCAAATTATCTCATTAAGCCCACATTTTTGTGAAAGTAAGATAAATGCTCGTGCAGCATGTGGCTCTGATTGCCAAAATACTCTGAAGAACAAGAGACTGTTGTGCAAAAAGGCTGGACTGCTATGAATTATGGGGGCTGGGGGAGGATAGCCTCCCGTCCATCATGCTGCTGCACTCGGGGCTGACACTGCTCACAGTACTTGTGTTTGACCCAGCTAAATGGGGCCTCCTGTGTTTGTTGAACATATGAAAACATCAGCCTGTGTCATCGAAAGCTCACCCTAAAGTGCACTGTGCCATTAGCAGCATTAACGCAGGCCTGCTGAGAGATCTCGCCTCACTCTGTTATCTCCTGTTTTCTTTCATTATCTGATGGCTCTGACCGGTGCCGCTGGAAGGCCAACAAGTTGCCGCTCCACTTCTCTTCACCGAAGATGAAACCACTCCAGCAAATGTTTCCTTTTTTAATCCAAACTTCCCACCCTAACTTCCTTTTTATATTGTATAAAAGCTAATTTTTAACATTTCTTAATGTACCCTGTCTGATGACGTGCAGATATCTAAACCACTCCTAGGAATGGGAAAAAGAACATTAATTATCCATTGTTTAAAACAGTCACCTCAGCATTTTTCAAACGACTGTGCAAAGCAGTGGCAAGGTCAAACTCTGAGTTTAGTATAGCGCTCAGAAACAGACCCCATAAATGTATGTATTCCAGCATTTCCCATGCCACTAAAAGGCAAGAGTTTATATGTGCTCTACTAAAGGCTTCTCCCTGGTGAGGCATTTCTGTCGGGGGTAACAAAGTGAGCGTATGCACAGCGTGGCACAGCCCCTCAGTGCAGAAATGGCTGCATCTGTGATAAAATACACACACACGAAGGAATTGCAGTAAAGCAGGTGGGGGAGCCGACCGATACCACGCGTGACCTTGCGTTTTCCAGACATAAACCTTTGCTAAATTCTGCAGTTCAACAGATTTCATTTACAACACCGCTGAGAGACAGATAGACGGAGAGATACAGGAAGAATTGGAGGGAAAGGGAGTGAGAGAGATTGACGAAGGCAAAGGGAAAGAGACAAAAAGAAAAGAGAATTGAAAACGAGACAGCACTGGGCCAGACTCCAACACAGCACCTAATGAGATTTTACTATACCATCAATCCAAAGCATCAGCACCCAGTGCACGTGTACTCACTGTGTGGTAACTTCAACTGTATTCCAACATGTTTGATCTGTGCCGCGCCATGTGGCTATGTATTATACTACGAGTAATGTATTCCCATAAGGGTATGTTTCTTATAGCTTTTGGTCGCATTGCACAAGCAGGCGTTCAGCACACTGTGTATGTGTGTTCTCTGTCCTTTGAAGTATCATGTGGCAGGTGTACCACTGCTAGGTAGGTGCATTCTTTTTTGTCAAGTCTCCCTCCCCGGAGGAGTTTGGTCACAGTTCTTCTTCATCCACATGGGGCCCTGAAACTGTCTCTGTGGGTGTTTGGAGGGAGGGCTGAGAGTAGAGAGGAGTGTGAGAATGACCTCTATTTATTTCGATGGGGCCCTCTTACAAAAGTTGTCAGTGCCAGCTCACACTGATGGGCAAGTTTTGACGCTGTTGTACAGATAACCCCATCTTTGTGTGTGTGAGTGCGAGGAGGAGTGTATCTTATAGGACCCAGGTCCTGTGAGACTGCACTGGCTGGATGGGTCCTTGTCACAGCTTTTTCAGTGGAGGTACCTGAAACAGGCGCAGATAAGAGCTTGCTCTGGTGGCCCTCACAGATGGAGCAGTAATGGGGCCATACCCCAGTTCCACTGGCTGAAGTCTCCAGGAAAAATGGGACCGCCGTAGTCATTCTTCTGTCATTTCAGGGAGGTCATACTCTGAACTAGGAAAGTGCCCACAGGTGATGCAGAGAAAGATATGAGATTTTTTTTTTTCTGCTATTGTGGGAGGCTGGCATGGTGGCTCGATGGTTTGCTACGTTGCATTCCTGCAAAAAGAGCCCAGGCTTGAATCCCAGTCCTATCAGTGTGTAGTTTGCAATGGTTTCTTCCCTGTAAATGCACCAGCTCTGTGAAAATGAGTTTTTATTAAAAGGATACTTCTCAGTCAGCTTTGTATCATAACAATGTGGGTAGCATGTGTAAATGAACTATGCTTAATTTCCCTCCATCTCGCAAGCACCCAGATCTCATTGCTCATCTCTTAGCTCAAATCCACCAGATGTTACTGGCATGAAGGCTGTTGCTCAAATTACAGACTGATTGTACTTCCCCATTTTTGTATGCTCGCCACCATGGACCCAAAGACTTCAAAAGCAGACTGAGAGAGGGACAGTAAACCTAGGCAGTGCTGATCAAATATAAACCAAGATTCTAATACTGTGTTGTCTATTTCTCGCCTCAAATGTCTTCACAAACCTATTTTAGTGCACTGTTTGGCTGTAGTACGAGAATTTGTGAGGCTGAAAAAAATTAGATCAAATGGAAAAACTAAGCCGTGCTGATCAAATATGAACCAAGATTCAATTACTGCGTCACATATTTCTCACCTTAAATGTTTTCAGAAACATATTTTAGCTCACCATTTACTTGTAATTCAATATTGTTTGTAACCAGCCAGCCGTCATATTGTTTCCTGTGGAAAAATGGCGAAGCTAATGTTACATCACCCATTAGTAGTAGCATTTATTGGTCCTGTGTGCCACAGTGCATTCTAGTATTGTAGGTTTTCTACCTCTTGAGTAAAAGTGAATGCCCCTGCCCATTTCCTCTCTTTTCTTTTCTCACTAATTTCAAAAGTGTTTTTCTACTGCATAGACAGCCTAGTTTTATAAAAAAAAAAGAAAGAAAGAAAGATCATCTTTCTAACAGTAAAATACATATTTATTAAACCAGTGAGGGATTGACAACATATCATCTTTCTGAAAATGTGTAAAAGGTTGCATCTCTTAAGGTGTTATTAAATCGTTGGTCATTGCACATCCGTAGCCACAATGCAGAACATAATTTAATAGTGTACCAGTGTTTTGACATGACAATAGTTTCAGGGTGTCATGTCAAAATGTAATAAAATATTTTTTGCATCGTGGCTACGAGTATGTGACTATTGTCATTACACCTGTACTTTCATCGTGGTCAGCACCTTTCCAACATTGGTGTGCACTCCTCCTCTCTGTCATGGAATTGTTGGTTGATATGGGATAATACGTACAAAGTACTATGTAGCTGCAGTGGTAATCTTGAAGAAAACAGCGAACATTGAACAGATTAGCTGTATTGAATCCCTCAGGCCCACATTACCCAGGCAGCTGGTTTAGTAGTGAAGGAGATAGTTTGTTGTGATTAGTCTTGTAATTAAACTGCACAGGCTATGAATACATGAGTAATGAGTGGCACCCTGGATGTGAAAGGACTTGATAAGTGGGCTGTCTATTTGGTGGAGCTTTGGCTGAGAGGAACCTAAGTTACACTCAGACAAAATGCAGGGAATAGGGAACGGGCTGACCCATCTCATTGCAACTCAAAAATTGCTCCCGAAGGTCACAGCCCACTACTTCCATTTTATCCACACTTACCGGCAGAAAGGTCATATTTTACAAAATCCACAGAGCTGTGTGTGTTAGTGACAGATATATTAATATCACTAACTGATTCATCGACTTTTTATGGTTCAGAAATCTATGAATAACAGTATCAGCCGATACATGAAAAACGCATCTTCTAAAAGAGAACAAACATATTTGTAACGCGCCCCTCTGCTATCCCTGCTGATTCACACAAAAGTAATAAGTATAAAAAGCATTGTTATTTATACAGAGAAAATGCACAAGTACTTTCCAGAACACGGCCAGATTAAATAACCATTTCACATTCACATGAAGACGGGCCTCAGTCCAGCCCCAGGGAGATAGCAGCTCTTTCAGCATGAGATGATGCAGCCCCCCTGCAGTTTTTTTGTTATTGCAGCCTTATGAATGTCAGCATGTTAGCAACTGTCTGACATTTTTTTTGATATGTAGTCACAAGATTTTCAAAGGCCTTGTGGCATTATCATATTACTTTGAACTCTCAAAATAAGAGAGAGCAAAAAAAAAAAGGAAACGTCCTCCTTCTTAGTGCTCCAGGGCCACTCTTAGGTCTACACTTGCCAAGATTGGAGAGTTCATCATTCATTTGAAAGAGCAGAAGGTCAAAAGTTATTATCTGATTAACAAAAATATTTATGTGCTCCGGGCTATAATATAAAGCGACCCACTTCCTCAAGTCTTTTAGCAGCAAATTGGAGCATAGAAGCCAACAGAGTTGAAAGCACAAACACAACAAATGTTTTGGTAATTTTCAGCTCTCTTTGGAAATAAACAAACTTATCATTCAAAAAATACAGTGCAATTTTGAGTTGTTACCAAACTGGCCAGATACACACTGTAGCCTAGATAGTATTGCTTCTCTTATTTCCTCCGTGTTTTTGTGTTACTTGTGTTTCATTAACACTTGAAAAGCAAATGTGGTGAACATGCTGAGTGTAGTAATTAGCACAATATCAAAATATGATATTAAGCTTTTAAATTATACGTACTGTACTGTACATTGGTTCACAGGAACAGTAAATGTGACTCAATGGCTTTGCAGGAGAATTGGAGTAAAATTATTTTGTTTAGTGATTCCATGTCTGCTGGTGAGGGTGAAATACAACAGTGCCACACAATACTATTTATTCCCATTTCCTAACCCTTACTTACCCCAACACAGACTTGAATACGCCTTTGTAATTAATGTCATTAGGATAATTTGGAGAGCGTGTGGCACATGTTGCTGGAATGAGAGCGTGCTTAATCTCTCCACCCGCAGTGTCTTTCTCCATCAAATTCACGTCGGGCGCATATGTCTTAATTGAAATGACGGGTAATAGCATCTGTGAAGGCCACATCACTTTCGGTCTCCCTGCAGCTGTGCCTCCACAACTGTGTGTATATGTGTGTACAACTGTGTGTATGTGTGCGTGTGTAAACCTTACTGACATTTGAAAGATTCATGAAGCTCAAACTCACTAGCTCAAGGACCTGCTTGCACAGACCCCCGTAGAATTATGATGTACTGCCCCGGCTGTTTGGTGCCCTAATCAGAGAAATGATGAGATGTAGTTGAATTCAGGTAACAACATGGCAGTCTAATGTTCAAGTGGTAGATGAAAGGCTAAACTGACGCAGTGTGTGGTTTGTTTTGTACATTTAATACAAAGCACACAGAGCAGGTTGCATTTAAGGCTCCACCATAACACACTCCTTGCTGCAGGGGAACCAGCGAGTGAACACCAGATAGAGTAGATCCCTGCTGTATGTGATTGTATAGATTACGCCCTCCTGTTGAATTCAGATTTAGCCAACCTGCATGCAGTTTGCCAGCCCCATCAGACTCATCAACAGCATCTCTCAAAGGTGTTTCAAAGGGGGTTCGTGTTGTACAGGAAAATCAGAAATTGTATTTTCCTCACAACATGAATGTGGTTGATGTTACTCAGCGGGGCTGCTTCCTCTTACACACAGTGTCACTGCATGCTGTTTCTGAGCTACATCACCACATAGCCATGTCATGCCTGCAGAGACATTACAAACAAATTGATACCTGTGGATGCGGAGTAAGTGAAACCCTGCGATTGACTGTATATCTAAAATGAACTACAGAATTTACTCTACAAAGGTAAGATTATGAGTCAGGCGTTACACAAAGAATACATAGAATGTTACATATGTAAATCATGTGCCCAGCATGCTGTGTGGATTTCGTATAAATGTTTGCATCTCTGTCTTTCACATTCATATTTTTGACCATATCAAACAGTGTATCATACAACATGCATATATCCACTTGATACCTGCGCACATTGCTGCATTTCAAATGGTATTGTCTTGGTGTAGTCTTTAAGTCTACAAATTGTGAGTGCATGACTTGTTTTGTACATCCCCAGTCTTGCCTCATGCACGGCAAAACTACTCTTATATTCACATTTTATTCAAAACACCCAGCAAATGCTTTGAAAACTGAGGAAAAAAAGAGCAAGCAGCAGAACTAGCAAGCGCTGTTGAGAGCAGTGTCACCTGGCAGCTCATTCAAGCTTGGAGGAATGTTATAGAAAGCCCAGAGCAGTGGAAACAGCTGGCGGTGCTGCTCAGTGACTTTCTCCCTTTGTCTTTACTCTGGGCCTGTCGTCCCTGTAGACACTACCAGGGCCACTCTTACAGCATGTGTACAGCAAAACAATCATCACACCCCCAGTGTTCTTGTCCTTCAGTATGAGGCCAATGCATACTCACTCACACACACACCTACCTCACCTTCTGTTCAGTACAGTAAAGCAGTTTTAAAAAAATGTGTGCCAGCAGGCTGGTGGAGATGGCTTTCCAATTAAGTGGTCTTTTCTTTCACTCGAAGAGCTTCTTGACATTTGAAGCGGCCAGGATTGTACTGTACTGTACTTTACACTTGTGTGTGCGTGTGTTGTATGTGCATGTCTGTAGTGTGACTCTGGAAGATTGAAAAATTTCACATGTAATGATAGTGTGGGGAAGCGCTGATCAGTGCTTCATGAAAATGTCATGCTTCATGAGTCACTCAAAGGGTCACCTGCTATTACAATGGGAAAAAATGGCACTACAGGGGCTTGTGCATCGAAGGTTATTAATTTATATAACATACAGTAAGAGCCGTATGCATAAAACATGTCAGTAAAACCCCAGCTATTCCTGTTCTGTATGGAAAGTTATTAAATAATTATTGTTCACAATCAGCGAAAACATTCCTGTGATAGTGCATGATGCTCTGTTATCATCTTTTCTAACTGCTCCTCTCTTGCTCGTTACCCATTCGTCTGTTTTAGTGTGACAGAGTCTCAGTGACACTCACAATGGAAAAGATCTTTGAAAGCCAAGTGTATGAATAATCACTAAGACACCCCTAATCCATTTTTAAAGAAGGGAATATTAATGCACTAACAACTGCATCTACCGGGCAGACGATTCCAGGTCTGTAAAAAAGCCCCCCCCCCCCTTTCAGATTGGAGCTTCAGCAAGCGTTGGGGGATCACTCTGCACTCTCTGTCACCATGACAACACCAGTTCCATGTCCGAGTGGGTGTACACACTTCATTTAGTAATCCTCAGTGACCGACATGGGAACAGCTGTGTGCGTGCTGAGAGGGTCCAGGCTAGCAATCACGCCAAAATACACTTAATTACAGCAAATGTGGTCACTCTTGTGGGTATTATGGAATTAGAATTCGAGTGGCAGCGGCTGGCATCTACTGTATACAGTACTTACATTTTTATCGGGAAGTAATTTGGCCTTTACCTGAACTGGCACACTTGTACTGGTTGTTGTTTGCCTTTTACAGTACAAGGAGCACAGTGTTCACTGAGGTATGTCGGAGATGAGGAATACAAATACACTCACCTGATTAATGTTGAAATCTATTACCTCTGAGCCATCAAAGAACCATCAGGGAGTCACGTTAACCTGCCTTAAGTACCGAGACTTCAACTCTGTCACCGCACAACCCCACAAAATACACACCTACACACTGTACGCACACACTCTCTTTAAGGCTAAGAACGAGCCATCTCTTGCGGTTTAATTGTAATGTGGTTAAAAGCTAAGTTACATCATTTAAGTTAAAGAAAATAATACCGCTCATTAACCTCGCCCAGCCTTTTCTCTCTCTGACTATTCATACTGCCTTGTATTTTTAAGGTGCACAGTAGGTAAAGAGAAACCTAAAGTGGGTGCAGAATTGCTCTGTAAATCTGCACCACTGCTGTAGCCCATGTGTTTATGCAGGTGGATCCTCAACTGCCAAAACTCTAACATGCCGTGTACCGCTCTGACACACTGACAGTGAGTTACATGTACAGATGAAGGAATGGGAAATACCGGAGAGCCCTTTTAAGCGAGATGCCATCTCTCTTTTTTTTTATTTTTTTTTTTTACTTCATGGGCCGTTGGACACTTTGAAGAGGCAGCTTGGTGATTGACAAAAGATAGACGTGTCCTCTCAGTTCACAATGACTGGCACTTATTTGCTGTCATGTTCAGATGTGTGGATGCAGTCATTAATTAAAACTGGCATGTATAGAAATAGATTGATGCTTTATTTTGACTGCTTGGCTGTATGCTAAACAATGTTTACAAGGGGGTAAAATTATAGAGCACTGAGTTTAGTGTAGTATGTGAGATTATCACAATCATGATGCTTATGATAATAATAAATATGTCTTTAACTGTCATTGTGCTTCATGTAGTTAACCAACCATCCTCATGGCTAAATGACTAAATGAATAGGTCATTTGCCAGTGACTCCCAACACAACATAAATGGCAGCCGGAGAATACCAGTGACAGCCGCACATTCTTACTGAACTGGAGTTACATTCAGTAACTAATATTTATTGTCGTAAAACTGTCACAGTTTGATTAGGTCTAGTTAAGGAAAAGATTATGGTTTAGGTTTAAATACGTACATTTATTCTGTAACTTTAGTTACGTACATAAGATAACTTGGTTATGTATGAGAGGTAAGTTAAATACACTATGCTCTCATCATAATTACTACATCCACTAGCAGTCACCGCCTAACAATCAATGTAAATATGGGTTGTAATAAGCAGCTTGTACAGATGACTTATGCAACCATTTTTGGGAGGATTACGGTCTGAGTTAACAGTACAATAAATCTATTTTTTATTCAAGCTGACAGAAACTGCTGCTGCACTGCTCCTTATGAAACTCTGTCACAGCTCAAGTTGTCCATCAAAAGGGGAAAGGGAAAAAACCTGTGTTGACATGACAGATTAGGGTGTGGTTAGAAGTGAAACATTCCTGAAAAGTTTCAGTCCGTTGAGAACAGTATAGATATAGATTTTTTTTCCCAGTGTGCTTCTTCGTTGAATTACCCTTTAAATGGTACTCCCTCTTCTGCTCTCCTGTGTTTTTGCTTCCTTTTTGTTTTGTTTATGTTTTTCGGGGGATAAAAACAACAAAAGAAATTCAATATTAATGGCACACAGACGAGAGATTTCAGCGAGCGCTGTGTTACTCTATTGATCTTCTTTCGTCAATTTGCTCTGATGCATTACACTGTAAAGTCTTTGTAAATCAAGTCTTACAACACAAGACAGGCAGTTGTTGCAACAACACCAAGCCTCTTCTCCTAGATTTAAGAGAACACCATGCTATAGCCAGCTGCAGTTCACTTTCCTCAGGGACAATTTTCATAATAGACCCACTATTCTTTGTGATGGTGCTTTTACTGATATTTTTATGCAAAGAACTTTTTCTTAGTTAAAAAACTAAATATAACTATACATTTAAATGACTTTAATTTTGCTGACTGCCTCTGAGTGACTCTACCCCTTGACTTTTAGATGATCTGACTGATTTTCAACATCAGTCATAGCACTTCATTAGACACTTAATTCTACTAGCAAGGCCTTCATGAACTAATCAGCCCACAGTCCACTCTTCACACAAAATCTGGCTTACCCCATAAAAAATAGTGACTGCAGTTAAATTAAATTTTGGCTGAATTTCTTAATAGACTCAAAGTCATTATGTGCTTTGTTGATTCTTAAGTGTGGAGGATAATTGCCCTGGACAGCACAAAAGTGGTTTGATTATTGTCTGCTGGCTCTTGTGGATTATAATAGATATAAATGAGGCTTCCCTATCCACATACAGCATCTCTTTGGCACTAACAGTTGTTGGCAAGAATGGGACCATTCAGGAGCAGTCACACTACGGTAAACGTGTTCAAGCCTTTTTTGGAATTTATATTATGTGGAATGGTAAAGCAGCCTCAAAGTCAGTACAGGCAAGTAGAAATGAAAGATTGATTAGGCTGTGAAGTGCTGGTCCCTCTCTGAAATAGCACAGCACTTCTCTTCTAAATGAAGTCTAGATATTTCAAAAGATTTTTTAGTTGCGAAGAAAGTGGCGTCTTTGAAGTGAGCATGTCCCCTTGGTAGTTATTCAGCTGAGGAATATTTTAGTAGGCTTGTCTATGATGTTCACACACTTGCTTCAAAGTGGGTGTGGTAAAGGGTCATTTCATGTCCAGTCCATCCTGAACAGACCAGGCTTACCGAAAATCACTCGCCACAAGGGATGTTTCCATCAGGGTTTTTTTTTTTTTTAATTTATTTTTTTATTCTTTCCTCCTGATCAGAGCCTTTTACTATCAAGAATGTGCCGCTATTGAGACCCCATATGATATATATTTTCATACATAATGCAGCTGCACAGTAAGTCCCATGCAATTTAGAGGAATATGTCAACATATGCTTGTCATCTGAATAGATCTGCAATAAGAAAATGTATCCAGCATTACAGTTTTCTTTTAATGGTTTGCTATAGTGTCCTTCAGTATTTTCTATATTCGTGTTCATCTGGAGCTGGTTTAAAAGAAACTTGACATGCTCCCCATTGCTCTAGCATGAACAAAATAATAACCTTGTAGTGCAGTTATAAACCAACAGTGACACCTTGAGTTGTGGTGCATTTGCAAAATATAACTGATCAGTCAAAATGGATCAGGCTTTATTCGAACCAACAAAAACTGTTTGATTATGCATATCAGTCCCAATCCAGTCAATTAATGCACACGATATAATGAATAATTTGTTTAAATTGTGCAGTGTTATTGTCACCAATGTTTCCGAGTGCTGGTTTCTACCACACAACAGTGGTACAGTAGTTTACTGTATTAGAGTTTGGAGAATAACACCATCACTTCCTGTATTCAAATTCAAAGTAGACGCAATGTAATGGCTACAGAATAATGACACCATTGCCGTTTAACGTGGTTCCCTATTGGCCTCGCTTTCACGATGCAACTCTGTCTGCCACCAGGTACGATCTCCCAAGCTGAATTTACGGCATAAAGGAAGTGCGTCAACCATTGTGCAACCAAAACAGGAAGAGTAGTAGCTCCAGTAGCTTTCGGTAGCTATCCCCAATTCCCAGAGAGTATTGTAAACTATCCTGTTGAATTTACCTCTGATAAGCAGTGATGCAGTGAATATGTCCAGGGCTTTTATTGTGAAAGGCAAGAACAGAAGGAGTGAAGCTGTAAGGTACTGCTGTTGACAACGTGGGAAGAGTTTTGCTATCTTGGTCCTTGGTATTTACACAGTCTATGATCTTGTTTGAGACTACGGAGCCTCCATGTTATTATTTTATTACCTCTATAAGTATAGGTGTAACTCATGACCTTCAGTTACAGTATCAGTGTAAGGCCTTTGAAGTTACTATCCCCAGTAGAGAAAATGGCAGACAGAAGTAACTGTGGAAACTACCAGGCAAAAAAAATATATATATATTTATATATCACTTGGTGACACAAAGGTTGGGGAAAGTTAAAATTTGTCTGTTTCCACTTTAACTCATTTTTATATTCAGTGTTATATGAGAAGTGCATGAGAATCATGTGTAGCACTTGCACTCCTGTTGTTATCATTGCACTCTGCACCCGATGGGTAAACATTTAAGAGCAATTTTTCCCTTTATACGTGCCTCATTAATCTCTAGGGTGCCTGCTGTTACAGAAGCATGACACTCTCCCAAACAAACTAAAGGACAAGATCAGTCACACACTGAAGGTGCTGAGGGTATTCAAAAATAGGTATTCTAAATTTTTGCTATGATTTTGTGATGGGTGTGATAGTACTAAGCAAAAAAAACAACAAGTGTCTGTTGACTCTGCAGCTTGCTACACTTTTCCCCATTTTAGTGCTTTTTTTATCGACTTTCAAGAATTGATGGGAGAAGTGTGTGCTAAACATGGCACATTAGAGGTCTAGAAAAAGCAAGCACAGTGCATGCACTGTTACACATTTTCCCCCTTTAGAATGAAAACCACTGAGCAACAATTGAAAGACCCCACTGCATTGCTGTTAGGGTAGTTTGTAGTCAGTAGCAAACCAACCCATGCTGAGTGGTCATAATAACAGAAAGGATACATATTTAACAATATGCTGAGGCAAATAAATTGTTCATGTTTCACTTGTTATTTGTGTCGTAGGATGCACAAAACCAAACAAAGTGTGTAGCCTTACAGAATGGTATCTATGCTGCATTATGGTATCTAACTTGGTCCATTCATGTGGAGTTTAAGACTTAATTATTCTTTTAGTCTTATCAAAGAAAACAATCAGCAGCATTGTTTTTATTTTGTTCTTGTTGTTTGTTTTTCTTTGCTGAGTCCTTGGGCTCATGGGGAAAGAAAGCACAGTGTGAATGGCAATCATCAGTCTTTGCTGGTTCAATTGTGTTACTGACCTTGTGGCCCCAGGCAAGAGACCACAATGAACAAATCCAGTGGAGATATTGGGAGGGAAAAAAACTGCTCAAAAACATTGGTGGGAATGGAAGCTCATTAACTACTGGTGGAATTGGCAAGGCGAGGGTCTTGAAGGAGGTGTGCGCGGCGGGGATTTTGTGGTCCGTGTGATAAAGAAGTGTTCCGTTAAATTCCTTAATGACTTATTTTGTATGCTCAGAGCAAACTATGCTCGGCTGTGTTGTAATTCTGAAGCTCTGCTATGTTTTTTAACAGGTTAATTTTGAAATGATTGGCTTTTTTATTCCCCTGTCATTGGCATATTTCTTTTGTTTGTTTTTTTTTCACAAGTGAATTCCTCTTTTTTAACAGGATTATGACTTTTGATGTGAGGATTTTAGAATTTTCTGATAGTGAATGATTTGCCTTCAACATACTAAAAGGGAGCCTCCTTTTAATGTGTTTCATCAGGACATGTCTCTTGATGTTTCTCTGCATCTTTTATCATCCCTGCAATCAAGCCCAGCCCCCACGAAGTGCAAGAGGGCAGCAAGTAATCTTTTCAACCCAGCTAAGATAGATTTATGTGCCTCTTGTACGAAGGTTGCGCAGAGATAATGATATACATGTGTTGGTACGTGTTTCTGAGCAACGCAGAAACACTGATACACTGAAATGTGTCTGTCAGCTAATGGATGTAAATAATGATAATAGCTGAGGGTTCTACCAGAAGAGAAGGAACAATGATGATAAAGCCTCGTGTTGGATGGATTATCTGCCCGAGCCTCTCAAACCTTTATTGCAAAGAACATCTCTGTATAATTTATGTATTGAAAAACATTGTGGTCATAAATAACCATTTCCTGAGTCTTCAAACACATTGGAAAAATATAAAAATTTTATACGCAGAGAGGGAGACCTAACCTTTAGTGTCTTCGAGGTTAAATTGCCCAAAACTAATGCACTTCACTGACATGCCTCTTTTTTATTAATATTACTTAGCTAATTAGAGTTATTTGTGTTTCCGTGTCCATGCAGAAGACTTTTTTCAGTACAAACTCACATCTTTAGAAAATTGTGATTCAATAAAGTTCCTTTAATTCATAGCATTTCAATGGCATGAAGACTTCATCGTAAATAACCATTGGATTTTGTTGCATTTAGAGAATGACTGTGCCTTTTCCTCTTACCAAAAAAACAAAAACTCAGTTCCTCCTAGACCAAGGGTAGAGAGGTCATTTGTGTTTAAGTTTGCAGAGATACTGAAGCAGCTGCCAGAGTGTTTTGGAGCTCTACAGCAACTAACCGTCCTTCCTGTAATATCCCTCCTTACTTACAAAGTGAAATACAGTATGCCTTTCACCTTACAGAAACACAGCTGTATAAATATTTATTTGATGTGGAAGTGTTGAGGATATGAGCGGAGACATCGGTACTGGTGAGATAAGAACTGTTTAAATTTTCATGAATTCACCAGTAGTCTGGTTTTTGGCGCTTGCCCACACTCTAATTGGCATGTTGCCGTTCTTGTAGTGAAGAACTTCATGAATTATGCACGAAAAACAACTTACCACGTGTCCCATTATAACCACATTGTGCTGTGCAATTTTCGGCCTGCTATTCTGGAAAAAGACAATACTTCAGACAGCTCCATTCTCATTACAGCCCAGCCTTGGCTTAGCTGGGGGATCACCTTGTTTCTTACCTCTCCCAAACACAAAATCTCACCCCTTAAGCAACACCAGTGAAAGCCACTCGATTATAGTAGTTCCCCATGCATTTTTATCATCCTGACCTATTAAGCAACCAGACATACAACTGAGAACTAAATTTAATCTATAAATGATTTATGGTCAAGTAGAGTAGTAATATAACTTACATTAATTCAGTGGGAAAGTGAGGCTAAGTGTTTCATATTATAAGTAAACGGTGAGGTTAGGTGTAAGAAAACACATGAGGCTGCTGTGTTTTCTTCACATACCCTCACCTGAACCTGGTCTGATTTCTCAGTATTCATACTTCAACAGAGGTTTAATATTTTAGTGCACAGAAATGGGGACTTGATGCGTTAAATTGCAAATATATGAGTCATAGTTGATCTATATTTAATGGACCATGAATTGTGATTCAACAGCCAATACTGCCGAATGAAGTAAAAGACTGAAACAGTCTGCTTTTGAATAAACAGAAAAACACTCATGGCTTCATGAATTATACGACACATCCAAACCTAATTCCAAGTTGATCACATTTTTTTGCAGTTGTATTTAGTAAAAATGAGTTCTACAGTGTCATTGAAATCCTTGCAGTTTGTGCTATACCTGTGCTGGACCTCTCTGGAATGCTCTGTGGGCGATGCAGTTAGGTCTAGTTTGTTGATGTTGATCTGTCCAACACTGAGAAGGCCGAGGGTAGTCAGGCAGAATGCAGAAGATCATGTTTCTGTCAAGTCACTGCTTAGACTCTCTTATTTTTCTGTCATCACTCCTATGATTCAATTAAGAAGCTGCATTCCTCAGTCTGGCCAGGCCAGACAAGGAGACCAGTGATTGACAGGTAAAGACATTACTATGCGAAGGGAAAGAGAGTACAGGGAGAGATATGAATATTTGAGTAGATGGCATAAAAGAATCTTGTAATTGATTTTCTATCTAAGCTGCCGTTTCATTTACTGAATAAATGCATTCATTTCAGGCAGTGGGTTGTTCATGCCGTCCCCATTGTCTCATTGTGAAGACAAACTTCATCGTATTTTGTATTTGATGATGATTTTGCAGATTCTAATAACTTTGCCTCGACTGCTCAGCTGCACGGCAGCATTGTACCTATCCTTACACTACACGGCACGACTAGAAATGCCGCCAACCATGTCACCTTGCTAGCAGTGGGCTGTGCTGAAATGAGCTTTGTGTGTTGTCCCCTCCCCGACAGATGTGATCCACACCGTGGGCCCGGTGGCCAGAGGTCATGTGGGCCCTACCGAGACCAATGACCTCACCTCCTGCTACCAGAACTCCCTCAGGCTGATGAAGGAGCACGACTTGAGCACTGTGGTGAGTACAGTACGCTACTACGCTTATGCTCATCTGAGGAAAAAATGGTCTCTGTTCTGTACAGCTTGAAAGACATAAATTATGTGCTTCTGTGTTTTTGTTTGACAGTGAGTAAGCCTTCAGTGAGAAAAGCTGTGTTTGAAATTTTTTAGGAAATTTGGAAAAGGTACAAGAACAAAAGGATTTAGCATCTTTCATTTCAGATACAGTTCTGAAAAGCCTTAATCTTCTTTATTTAAACAAAAGCAACAGAGAACACAACAAAATGGTAATGTTTCATGTTTGTCAAATGAAGGCTTTTCATGTACACTACTTTGGCTTGTGATTAAATGAAAGGCAGGCCTTTGTATCCACCACTCTATATTGCCGCTGCCTATAACTACACAGTTTTGCCTTTAGCATTGGTTCGAATGCCACTTTTAGGATTAAAAAAACGGTGACCTTTCTTAAAATTTCTAAAGGTCTTGACATAGATTTTTCATTTATTATTTTTAATTTCCAAAAATTTAATTTGTCGCACCAAAGAGTCATTTCAGATGCTTTAATTCTTGTGTATGACTGCACCACCTCTGCAAGAGGAATTTTCTTCTTCAAACACCAGAAAAGCAAAAGGTTTAGTGAACGTGGCTGAATCATAAGGGCTTTAGAGGAGACAATGCCCACACAATCCACAGCTGGCAGCGGCCGATCATTCACACACCATCCCAGCTTCTAGTCTGTTCTGGACCGTATGTTTCAGTCTGGTCCACGTGATATATGGATTTGCCCTGCCCACAGAGGGTAAACAAATCAGTATCACACCAAATAGCCACAAATCACATTTTCTGCACCAGCCTACTGCCCTGCAGCCTCATCAGAGGCCAATCAATGCAAGTACTCACCAACAGAGAGAGAAGGCATAGCTGAGTGCCAGTTTCATTAAAGATGATTGTGACAAATTCCTGCTCTGTTGATGACTTATTATGAGTGCGACAGACACCTCTAGGTAGCAATTAAATGGATTGTGAAGCCAAATGACTGAAGTTGTTGTGGTAAGTGTTTGTGAAGTTTTATCAAAATCAGCAGCATGCCTGCTGAATAGTTGCATCCACAAATATACTACGTGCCACAAGCATGACATTTCATTAGAACGTCATTTAAACAATAGTATGCTCTGATGGGCTCGAGGCTTCCTAACTCTGCAGCTCTGGGCCCCTCAGGCCTCATTTCAGGAACACACCACCAGCTTGTCTGCTTTCATCCACAAATGATCCAATCCTTACTTTGTTTCTAGCACATTCCAAAGATTTATTTAGTTTAGGCCTATCTCTTGATTTATTTATCCAATAATCCATATATTTATAAGAAACAGAGTTTCTGTTTTTACTGGGAGCTGCCTGGATCCTGTCTAATGTATTTATACAGCTGCTCTGTGTTGAGCAGGCCTTCAGTGAAAACAGTGGTGTTCTGTGATTGACTGGCCTTGTAGGATGAGCCTAGTCCTTACATTATCTTAGCCACAGTCCATTTCGTCTCTCCTTGCTGCAAGGACAACAGAAAGCCTTTTTACCAAAAGCAAAAGGGAAATAGCTGTTTCTTCAAGCAAGGATGTGGCCTTGATTTAGTTTTACTCTAGCCTGCCTTGATATGCAAGACTTGCTTGAATAGAGGCTCTAAGGGTTCTCTAGTCCTAATTCTTTCTTAACAGAGAGTCTTGCGGTCTCTTGGTGCAGAGCACAATAAGTCCAAGTTTTTGGTTAGCTGATCAGCACTAAGCTCATTTTGACTCATCTGAAAGGGTCTCACTATGAGTTTTGCTGTGTGAGAGAAACAAGAGATCCCACCGAAGACTGGCACCCTGCCAAGTGGGTCTACAAAGTGGGCAAAAGAGGGGGGGGTCTACATTTGGGAATCCTAGACGGCTGGCTCCCTAATGGGGATTCCAGGGCATTACAAAGGAATAGGAGTCAAAACAAAGCCTAACGCAAAATAAACTTGAGCATAAAAGATTAAAAAGAAGCAGAGCTTGGTAGTTAATCCCTGTTTTTTAGAGCTCAAAGCCACCCTTTAGGCTATGAAACAGTACGGCTACCACAGCCATCTCATCAAGCTCTTTTTTGTAACTGTAGCATGTCAAGACAGGGAGTTTACTGGGAATACCACAGAAATTCAGCACTAAAAATGCATTTCCTTTACCTTAGGGCAGCTCAGTGTGTATGACTGAACATTTCCTAGTATCCCCAGAAGTGAGAAGTTAGATAGAAGAGCTTTTCCTGTCCTTCAGTGATGTGCTTTTCCCGTCCCAGAGTGATCAGTGTTACACTGATTTACAGCTCTACTGGGACGGAACTGGGGAAGATGGAAAATGTGACTTTTAGGCAACCTAAGGCAATTCCTGGCTGAGTTTAGAGGTTGTTGCTGAGTTTTTAGGTTGTATTCTTACCACTGCTATAAAATAAAATTAATTTGAAAATAACAGCTTGAGTGAATATTCTTAAGTCCACAAAGTCATAAAGTCTGCCCTTGTGGGGCAGCTCAGACAGTGGCTCATGAGGGCATCAAAATTAGACCCTTGTTCCTTTGTTTTAGTTTTGAGAGATAATTGAGAAAAATTGCAAACTTATGTAAACTGTCCCAGGCCAAGTACATTTTTAATTAAATTTTTTTGATAACACTCAAGGCGTTAGGCATTAAGTGTCGCACAAGAAATATAATCATCTTGACACTAAATTGTAATAACTTATTTTTTATCTAACGTCTTGAAACTCATACTCGCATACTTTGCCAAGCCAATATTGGCTGAAATCTAAAGGCAGATGTGCACATTTTGTTTATATGACTACCCCTGGCCCACAGGGCAAACTGTAAATATAGGATGCAGTTCTAAGCCATACTGAAGGATGGCCTTCAGATGAAAAATGACGATTAACCTGAGCCAAGAAACCTGCCGTTTAACCCCCACACTGATGTTGAGAGCTATCTGGAACGGTCCAGGCTTTAACACCCTCACTCTGTCTTAGTCGCTGGATAAATATCCAATGGCTGGATGGCCTATTGAGTTGAGCTTTCCAAGTCATTTGGCTGCAGTGCAGGCTGGAAAGTGATAGCGTGTATTTGTGCCCATGTGCATGCATACACTATTTCTTTTACGTGCATCTTCCTGGGGCATGTGAATGTGCAACGTTCTCGCTCATTCCTTCCCTGCCTAGAGGACTCTTATGCTTCAGTGCTTTTTTTTTTTTTTTTTTCTTTTTGCTGCGGCTGAAAGAGCAGCAGGCTGTCACAGCTCCCTGGGCTCTGACTGACCACAGCCCACAGTCAGGATGCCAGCGTTGCCGGCCGGGCTCTGCAACATCACACAGGGGAGCCGTGGGAGCTGTGCAGCCTGTAAGTACAGAGTTGCAGCTCTGGGCTGATGAGCAGCGCGTTGTCAAACAGCCCCCTCCTCTGCTCAATGCTTGTTACACTACAGTATGTTGTTTGCTTCCAAAGGAGGCACAGGTGAGGAGCCGAAAAGGAAATATAGCTAAAAATATGGATTTTTGGTGGATTGATTCTAGACATGAATTGTGATAATAACACTTCCTCGCTGGTCGATAGGAGTGAAGATGCTCTAGCAGGCTATCAATATTTGCTTGAGCCAGGACGTATTAAATAGGTCTCATCATGGTTTCTCTGATATACGGAGCAGGTCATTATGATAGTCCATTTGGAAACAGCTGAGATTGTTGGGGAAACTCACTACTCAGCAGTACCTCCGTATTGCATTGCCAGAATTTTCAGAGACAACGAATGGGAAAAAAATTATTTTCTGTAATTTGTTTGTGTGTTACAGTGCCATGCAGTGCGTAAGACAAGCAGATTTTTAACCACTGGCTGAGACCTGCCAATCACATCATCTTCTAACTGAAAGAATAATTTCTTGCAATCAAGATGAGGCTTTTATTATCTGCTGAAAGACAAATTATTCACCCCTGTGTATGTGCATTTTATCGATGCACTCGCGGGTATGTGTGCACTGTACCCGTGCACAGTCAGACCCTGGGGGGGCTCCTCTCCGAAGAGCTGGAAAGCCATACAGTACATGGAACTGAGGAGACGGTTAATGCAGGTCCCCTGTCTTGGTTAGTCATGGAAGGCTGCTCAGATTCTTCCCTGGAAGCGAGCGTAGCATCTGTCAGGCAGAAACAGACAGACTGTGTGGAAGGGGACGCCACCATCTGGAAGCCATTCAGCCTTAGACTCTGTTTTGTTTTAGAGACCATATTAAAAACCCCTTAGACTGTGACCTTTAGAATAAAAGAATAACCATGTTTACCCAAAACATCATTATTGTTTCATTTAATTTACCCCTCTTTTTGAGTCTTTGGGGAGTGCTCTTTTGAGACAAAATAACTAGGATTTTAGTCTCGAGGGTAAGTGACATAAAGATACAGCAAGCATTTTAGTTGTTGACTAATGATCTTGTGGGCAACCAAGCCCCCTTTTTGTTCATAATTTGACGTTGACAGGCCACAATTTGATGCTTTTCGAAAGTATCTGTCATTAAGCTATTTCTGGCGGCGTGCAGTGGGCTGGCAGCTGTCAGTGTGGACAGTGACAGGGTCGCAGACTGCATTTAGTGGCCTCCTCTCTGACTCCCAGGCGGCGCTGGAAGTGTTTTGTAGTCATAACACACTGGCTTCGAGGAGATCCAGCAGGGAAGCCACAAATTGCCCGTTGAGAAAAATGCTGAAAGCCAAGTGGATTGGAGATGAATGGTGTAGAATGATAGGATTAGCCACCCTTCTCTGTGGGCTCATTCCAAGGCTGCTAGGAGCATTTGCTCCCATTCATTTTACCCGACAGTGTTCCCGAAATGCATTCCTACAAACAATATCTTATAGTGACACATCAGCATGCACACCCTGCTTGAAGATGTCAGTTGATAGCCGCTACCAGATAATCTGTTCAACATGACAGGGACAGCAAGTGAAGAACAAACAAACCCTATATCACTGGGATAAGTGACCATGCCCCCAAGGTGTCTTCCAGATAGACAACACACTGGGGTTTGGAGGGCAGGTTGACTTTAACCTCATCTTCGATTCAGTTTTGGCCCACCAGTTTTAAAACTAACCTCTGTTCTGAGGAATTATATGAAATGTGCTTTAAATAACTTTTACTGTTCCACCTTTATTAATGTAGGTCACTGGTGATATTTGAAAATGTGTTTTTTACTGCTGTATTTAAGTGCACTTGAGGGTCTTTGTCATTATTTATGTTTCCAAATACCACCATATCAAACTTAACGACTTTGTACTCCACCCTATTCCATTTTGGTTTGCCGACTCCCCAAGTGATTAATTAATTTTCATTTATGCACTGAACAGATCGTGCACAAACTTTTCCTCCATCCGCTTCTCTACCCTTCCTCGTAAATTATTGTCCGCGAGTGCAGGCGACTCCAGATTTAATTATATAATGGCTGAGAGAAGTATAGAGGCCTGATCGTGCACATACTTGGCTTCTGATCATAGCAAAGTAAACTGTGCCATTAATTGGGATAGAAGAACGAGAGGTTTACTGCAGATCTGCTTACACAACGCAGCTGGTTTTTCTGTCTACATCACCCAGAAATCTGTGTAGTTCATACTTTGAATTCCTCCAGAGTAGATCCAAGGTCTTTATGGCATTGTTTGGAGAACTTAATTTGCAGATGAAATGTGGACTCACTGCAGACCTTCACAGTGAGTTACAATTATGTAGCACATTTTTCAAAGAGAAGAAAAAAAGGTCATTTGATGCTTCCTACAGAACCATGTTCATGTATTTTCAACATACTACTAAATATTAGTTTTTAGCAGTCTGTGCACTTCTACCATGTACCTTTGACTGCTGCACTATGCTCCATGTACCTATGCTTTACCAAGGCCAGATGCTATGAAAGAAAGAGAAAATGCAAAAACTGTTTGCTTCTAATGTGAAGCTAAAGCCATCAGATATAGGTTTTTTGAAACATATCTTCACCAGTGAAGACTTTACTTGGTTATCAGTTTAATATCCTGCTTTACTCCTTAGTTTTTTGTCATTGTTTGTTTCCTTTTATCAAGATGTAAGCTTTGTAGCCAGTGTTCAAACTGGGCTGGTAGTCACCAGCATGCAGTACTGGCACTTTTACTCTTTGGTGTACTGTGACTTTATCTTGTGCACTGGCACGTCTCAAAAGCTGCCGGTACTCTTCTCTGCCCTCTCCTTATCCGATGCTCTGGGCAATTCATAACAGCCCCAAATATAAACTGCATTACCCAGAGGGTACCGGGGGCACTTTGTACGCAGGGGGCACTTTGTGACGCTCACCTGTTCCAGTTCTCGCCTGTCTGCTTTACTCTATCTAACTCTTATTCTAACCCTATCATTGTCTCCCTTAATCTAACCCTAACACCTAACCCTAACGTTACATGGCAATAGTGCTGGCTTGGCTCCAAAAGGGGAACGCATAGAGACCAAGAACAGAGTCAGAAGATGACATAACAGAGCTTTGAAAGTCAAATCCTTGCTGGGAGCAGCAAGCTAACATTAGTGCTTCTTCTAGCATGTAACATTAGCATCAGCAAAACTACCTGCAGCTACCACCACTGCAGGGGATGAGGAGACCAGCTCTTTTAAGTAATCTGGTGCCTGTTGTTTGCCTGTCACTAGCAAACCAACTCATGGAACTACGCTTTTGGTTTATAGACACCATCCCCAACCTTGCCCCACACCTGATACTCACGCCAGCATGTGAATAAGGGAGTACTGGTACTTCTTCTCCTCCACTTTGAGCACTGATTCTACCATCATTTATCACAGTGTTAATCTAGCTGAATATGAATAGAGTAGACACCTATAGCTTGAATGAGGAAAAAAACGAGTACAGTATGTGCTGCAGAGGATTTCTCTGGGTGTAATCCCCCAATCAGCAATTAGCTACAATATGTGATTAGAACCCAGCCCTCTCTGTGACCAGTCAGCCAGTCAGTGCTCGTAGCCGGCTGCCACATACAGTACCTGCATGCAACACAAAGGTTAATTAGACTGAAGCTTTCAAAAGGTCACGCCGCCATTTAAATTAGTCAGTGCTATTTGTCTGATCCGAATCATTGGCAACACAGGGCCAATTAGATCCAATTACACTGATAGTGGTTGTGGTGGTCTGCCACCTAGTCTAAGTTAATGGCCATTGGAACCCCAATTACCCCAGTGCCCTGATTCAGTAGGAGGCGACTACAGCAGGAGGTGCCTCAGGTCTGGGTAAAGGGGACGGCCCTGTCATATCGCCTTCCCTTGACATTACCTTCACTCCAGGGAAGACTGCAAAACTTTATGTGAGGTGAAATATTAGGATATGTAAAATGTGACATTTCCGCACACCTCGAGAGGGGTAATCACAGTTGATGGGGATTGAAGAGGTAATCTTCTGAGTGCCTATGTGGAGTGGTCTGATGTGAGAATGCTAGTGTCTTGATTACAAGCACAGGAAGCCCATAGCAATCATCAGAGAGACTAAACCCTGTCTCCTACAAAGGCTACTCTACCTAGATGTTATGTGAAGGAAATGGCAGCAGTTCTGTTCTAGATTAATGTGCTCTGACAATAATAAAGGCTCTTCAAATAATTTAAGTACTAAAGCACAGTCAAGCAGTATAAGACTCAGCCATAGCACTCGGGCTGGTTTCACTTCATGTTTTTCTCTGCTGCTGTACCTGGCTGTGAGGAGCTCCTGGAGACGGTCTCCTGAATTTCTATGAGGCTCATATCCCTCTGCGGTACCATCTGAGAATAGAAGCGACAGCTCGCACCCAACTGAGGGACTGTCGGAGGAAGTTGTTGATTAAACAGATGTCTTTCCCACTATACGCCATGAGACAAGAACACCACAATAAGCATGCATTAATTAAGCATACCTGAAGAATGTGGGCAATACAGGAGAACAAAAGGCATTTCTGTCTATCTTTGTCTCTGCTTCACAACAGGAAAGAAAGTCAATCCTTTCTTGCCTCTGGTTTGACGTACAGAGAATACAAACAGGAGAAAAGCTTATGGATCTACCCAAGGAAAGAATAGCTGAGTGACAATTAGTTCTGATTAGCAACATCTCATTCAGAGTCATTTGCAACAATGCTGATTTTCAAAGTAAGTCTTAAGTCATTTTTCTGAGGAAGGCTACTTTTGAATTGCATTGTTTCCGACAAGAGAAAAACCCAGTACATGGACAGTGGCATCTTGTTTGCTTTGAAGCCTCCTCAGCTATACAAAAACTCAACAAAAATAACCTAGTCCTTGCTGTACACCTGAAAGCCTGTTTTTCCTCTAGTAGGCTCCCATCTGTTAAGAGCTGTGCTTGAGTCTGAAACACTAGTGTCATCAAACATTTCCTCCACCAACTGATAAATGCTTCTCCCTTGATCAAAGGAGCTGAGCAGGAAAGGAGGATGTGAAATGCATTACATGCAAAGCAGGCATCTCTCAAAGCCTGACAGTTGCTCCTCAACTGAGTAAGTCTCAGCAATCTCACAGATACTGTAACAGATTGCTGTTCATCGGCAGCGGACCTTGGTGGAATGAGTTCTTGTTTACATCATTATGGTTAATTACCATGCAGAATCAGTCCAGCCAACAGCGCCTGTACCGTGTGTGTGTGTGTGTGTGTGTGTGTGTGTGTGTGTGTGTGTGTGTGTGTGTGTGTGTTTTTGTGTCAGTATAGCCGGACAGAGCTGTCACGCTCCCAGTCATCTCATTACTAATTCAGCACTATCCCCAAAGTAACGCCTTGTGCTGCTCTGGTGTGTTTGGTCATCCTTGAGTCCATGCCAGTGGGTGAGACTCATTCAAACAGCGTGTATAAATGAATAACCAGGGACACCCTTTGTATCTAGTCATGTACAAAATCATCCAGGTCGTCTTCTACCTCCAACTGGTCCACAAACCTCAGTCATATATTATGCTGCTATTGTGATACGCATGGCAACATTTTCAATTTAACACTCGCAGATGGATATTTTAATTATTATTGAGTGAATAGTAATGAGAACGCTGAATCTGTGCGTTCCTCTTAATGCACTTAATTAAAGTTACTAGGCGAGACGTTTAACATGACTCTCCATCAGAAAATAAGCTCCTCAGAAGGTTTTGGTATTAAAAAACAATGTGATAAAGCAAGCAGTCATCGCCAACATGTGATGTACTGTATTAACACTAATCGGGTACGTACTGTAGCTCCACCACACATGTGAGTCTTAGTTTTACTCCGCTGTTGGATCAAGTTCCTCAAAGCTCTTTCCCGCAGTCTCTCCTTTGTGGCTTTTATGAAGCCAGGTGTTGAACCCAGCGGCGACCTTGCCAGGGCCGTGTCCATGAAACTGGAATTTCCTGGTCTATCACAGGGTTCCATTTCAACAAGCTTGCACCCAATTATCCTTCAATCATAGTCCCCGGTCATACAGATGTGTTTGGTCGAAGTACAAGGTCTCTCTATCGTGGTTTGACACACGGGGGACATTTTCTCTCGCTCTGGCTGTACACATGAAATGTTTTCAAGGGTAGAAGTCAGATGGCGTCTCAGATAAAGATGAATGTCACCAGAGGAATTATTTGTTTGGTTATTTGTAGCTTTTAAGCTGAATAAGTAGCAATTATGTGCATGGCAACAAAAATAAAGATACAGCCGAGTATATTACATTAACACTTTCAGACATACAAATTAGTAGTCTGTCAGGCTGCTAAAAGGCTTGCTAACTGTTCCACTTTTAAGTTTATATTTTCTCCTAGTGTTTTGTTTATGCACATTAGACATACAAGGGAATAAAAACTGCAAGATCAGCTCTTTATTAGACTCCCTACTGCACTGGTATTAAATGCTACCCCCATTCTAATTAATGCAAGGTAGTTATTGCTTTTACATGATTAAAAGAAATGATCTGCAGAGAATGATGAATTATATACAGACTGTGAAATCTGTGGTTGTTATTTTGTTGGTGTTGAGTGATGAGTGATGGTTTAATAAAACAAAATGAGGGAACAAAGACGCGGCTTTGTTCCCCTTTGGATAAAGGGGAAGGTAACATTTTGTTCAGGCACATTGCCTTAATAACTTCCTCTTAAACTTTATCTTGTAGTTGACATTTTGTTCTTTCTTACTTATTTTGGCTCAGTTTGTTCATTTTCTTTCTTTTTCCTAACTTATTTCTTGTTGAGCACAAACTGGGACCTGAATCCTGATGCTATTCAGCTAGTTC
Organism: Cephalopholis sonnerati; assembly: GCA_019142605.1. Lineage (NCBI taxonomy): Eukaryota > Metazoa > Chordata > Actinopteri > Perciformes > Serranidae > Cephalopholis > Cephalopholis sonnerati. The sequence continues at coordinate 25,958,739 of JAGQAX010000018.1, read as the reverse complement.
TTGTCTCTGCTCTGAGATTATTTACAGTTATTCACAGCAGGTTTTCTTCAGATTTTTCATAACAAGCCTTTTCCTAACCTTAAAACGTACCGAGCACAACTCGTTCCTGTGTTTTGTTAATGCATTGGTTCCCGTGTGTTTTATCAAAGAGAATGCATAAGGCAGAGAGCTGACAGGTATTAGGAGCCTTGGGAATGTTTGTAGCTCTTTGTGTGGTTCAGAAGTGCACAATTGCATGTCTACATCCAGGGGATGTATAAAGTCAGAAATGAATATTTATAATAGTCCCCATCTGCTTGGCACATATTTATGATCAGCATTGTTTGGTTTTGCGACAGCAAACTGGAAACAGTGCATATTGTGTTGACCAACTGGCCAGCCCATATTTATGCATATGTATGAGAAGACCAGGACAGACTAAACACAGACTCCACACAAATTTTTCAAGTTGTCTTCACAAATGTACACAAGTAAAAGTACCCTAAACATTTTGTTATCAAAAACGCAGCAGTCTTCCCGCAGGCTCAGGTGAATGACTGTGTGCGTTGGCAGACACGCCAATGTTTATGCTCTCCTACATAATTCTTTAATCACAGCACTATTACCCCACACATACACCCAGTTTAGTGCCATTATTATCTCCCAAGGTCACAGCTAACGAGGGCTGCCGCACCGTGCCTGGCCTGTGCTGATTGACTCACAATTTTTAAACTGGCTCAATCTTGGCCTACTCAGCAATTCAGGAGGCAGTGCAGCACCTTGCACAAGTTTATGACAGCGATATATTAGCTCTAACAGTGCAGGATTGTCTTGCTTTGATACTGGAGATCGCCACAGAGGTGCAAGATAGTAATTTTGGCCCCAGCAAATGTTTTATCCTGTCCACTGGCAGTGACATTTGTGTTCTGACGTTGAATGCAAATGTACTTATTTTGCTGGTTAATAATATTTGAAAAACAAAAAAGTGTGGCCTTGTTGTTGACCCTGCACTTAACATTTCCCTGAGTGATCTGCAGAATGCAAGAAACAGGCCATTGACTGCCGGCATGTATTGTATTATTATTTCTGTGATTCAATTTGTGATAGAAAAAGCATTTAGCAGCTGAGTATCGGACACCTGATTTTCAATGAGCAGCTAGTCCTTGAGTTACGCCCCCACCTTCCGCACTCTCCCCTGTTCCAAGTTAATTAAAAATTATACGACATGTTAACATTAAATCATTATCAAGTAGGCCTACTGAAGTAATCATTTCATAGGGTAATTTAACAGATTAAACATTTCTTTCATTGTCAACCAGTGACCTCAATATCATAAATGTCACACCTTGCCTTTTATAAATGATGCTGCAACTGTCAGGACCGTAGGAAAGATTTGAATTTAAATCAGCTATTACTGTACCTATATCCACCTTGCACATGCACATGAATCTGGAAAGCCCAAAGCTTTAGTCACCATGTCATATGCTGAATGAAGTGCTCGCCAGAGAGAACACGGGGTGAATCTTGTTTCATGGTTTGACTTTTTGCACACAGCTTGGAATGCCAGATAACCCCCAATTCTCACTCAGCTTAAAATCTAATGTCACATCCATAACACCCTGATGACAATATGCATGGAATCGAATCTGGGGCTCTTTATTGTTAGGGTCAAAGAGCGTGAGATGAAGAACATGGAACAAAACAAGTATGAATAGGTCTAGAAAACCAGAAGCAAATGTTTCGAAAGATTTGTACTTGGCAGTTTTCATTTCACATAGACTGAAAGACTGCTCTGAAAGGCATTGAGCAATTAAAAGAACAGTATTTCCCATTCGGCAATGCACTGAAGAGGCTCCATTATGCAATTCGAGAGAAGTGATTCAAGATAAATGTAACTATCAGATCACTTTGGCTTAATCACAGCTCCAGATTCCTAACGCGAGGAATTATTGGCTCCCCACCTGAGCCCAGTCCTGCAGAGTCCTTGGCTTTTCCGGAAGGAGGCTGAGTCATGAAGAAATGTGTATGTGTTTGGCAGAGAGCTCCGTCAGGCATAATGATGATGACCTACATGATGGTCTCTTACCCAAGCATAATTATGATCCCCTCTAAATACTAATCAGCCTTCTTATTATTGATAAAGAGATGTTATAGAAAAACATATCACAGGCTGCTCCAGTGTTTTCCTTTTTTAAGAACTGACACTTCCTGAGTGACAGAATTTTTTGATTATTTATTGCAATGAAATATGAGTCCTCATTCCTATAAAGTGATGCAGTACATTTTTGCTCCAAAAACATGTGATGTATTTGGTGCAGAGAAAATGGTTTTCCAGTTTTAGTAACTAATTAATGCTTTATCAATATTCATGATGAACTCCACATTTAGAAAGCTGTAATTAGCTGTATTATCCTCTGGCCATTTGTGGGGAAAAAAGCAATCCATATAGTTCAAATCAAAGCACAGCAACAACTCTAGTTTCTGACCAGACGGTGCACTCCACTGTCAGATGTTACCTTGCATTGAAATCAGATACTATTCCAGAGGCAGGCAGCACACGACAGGACTACTTAAAACCAGCACTTAGTCTGCATGGGAGATAGAAAGAGCTGGATGGACGGTTTCATAATTCACGGGAGCCACCTGGTGATTCCCTCAGTCACCTTCCTGTTTTCCTCTCAGCCAGCTGCTCCCTGTACTCCCAATCAATCTGCAGTGCCAGATTCACCATGACCTTGAGTGGCGTGTCCCCTCTCTTTGGTTTGGGATGTTGCTGGGCTTTGGGTCCCTCCTCATCCCTCCTCATTTAGAGATGCACCTGTGCTCAGACAAAGATAGCACCGCTTTGCAATGCAGCTCTGAGATTTAACTGCTTTTAACAAAAAATCGCATATACACAGATAGCAGCAGACTGGCTCTTTTTGCATGCTCTTTTTGTGACTTCTGTTGCATGTATTTATAGTGCTTTCTCTACTGCTTCCTGTGGTCGTTCACTTTGCAATTTTATATGAGTGAAAGTAAAAGATTAAAAGGACACCCACATGTTTTAGCGATACCCACAGTTGTTTTCCTGCAGTAGATGGTTTCAATTCTTAAAATCAGGGAACATAATTGTATTTAAGTAAGTATGAGCCTTCATATACTTTCATATTTGCAGCAAGCAATAATACATTTCCCTCACGAAGCAGCTTGGAAGTACTATTTTTATCTACTGCCTAAATTCTCTCAGAGTCTGTTTCTTTTTTTGTTGAATTCTAGAGGAGGTGGGGGATTTGTTGTTCTGCTTGGTTGGCCATAGACATGTATTGTTTGGGCCAGGCTAGGGTGGCAGAGTGGCTCCCTTCATGGCCCCAGTGTGACAGAGCTGTCTCTACATGAAGGTGACCCTCTCTCTCTGGATCCTCCACTCTGCCCAGCTTGCCTGTCAGGTCCTACAGGCGACATGGTCTATTAAGCACCTTAATGATGACCACCGCCTCATGCACTCAAACGATAGACCCTTACTCCTTCATATCTCTGTGTATATTTTAAATGCCAAATGTATGTGAGTGTATTTATATGGTTTTTATGTACCACCATCCTTGTAGAAAGGAGTCTAACTTGTACCCAGCTAGTGTCTGAGGGGAGATTTTGATTAGGCCTGGACGCTTGGTTAAATAAATCTCCTATGGGATTTAAAGGTGGATACTTTGAACAGGCAATCCTTCAGAAGGCTTTTACACTCAATAAATCCACTAACGCCCCAATGTTTCAAAACACTGCTTTTACAGCCTCATACTTTATATCCATATCCTGCACTGTAGTGTAAAAGTGACAGGACTACTAGAAGATGGCAACAAGCCTTGGGGAGCACTCCTACCAACACTTTCACATCTGTTGATCCCCCATATCCCTGTACCTGCCATGAATAAGGGAAGTTTGCTACGTGACAAGGCAGGTGTATTATGTACTCTCCCCTTGAGGTTGGCAAGAAGAGACCATGAAGTTCAGACGGCAGCTGCTGGGCTTGGTGCATGTACATTTTCAGATGAGTAAAAAAATGGGGACAGGGGAAGAGATTAGGCATCCTCACAGCAGTTCATCCCATCATAATTACCTTTATGTAGTGTTTACATCCACTGACCACCGGGAGTCTGTGTCCTCCTGATTCTCAAGCAGTGGTAGATAAGGAACAGGGGTGAACAGGGCAACACTGCCACCTTGGTGATATTGTAAGTCCAGAAATGCGAATGTGTATACCACAACCAGTGAAATTCAATGTCTCTTGATATGTAATTTGATCCTACAGTGACAGCGGATTCATATGAACTGCAGCCTAAACTAACACATAAAGGACTTTGTGTTCTGTGGCATCAGGCTTGCATTTTATGTAATTTCAGGAGTATCAGAGTGTCCCAGTAATGTAGTATATCTGCAAACCACATCTGCATGTTAATATGTAGCACAGGCCTTGTCAATTGGTGGCCCATTTAAACTGCAGTACATATAGCGTCTGGAAGTGGCTACCAAGTGAGCCGTCTAGTTTCCTTCTAATCCCTGTTGAGTTACACATGCACAGTACTGATCGGGCACAATGTACACATCAGTATAGCGTCACTGTCAGTCATATCTTTCACATGTGACACAGCTCCAACCACACTTGGTAGCTTTTCAGAACATCATGGCTGCAGTTAAATTATCAAAAAATACGTTGTTTCTTTCCCTAAACACTTTTCCATGACCTTGATGGAAAACATCATGAGGTCAGGTGTTTGTGTGAAAGAGGGAGAAGAGGGAGAGAGATACTGATAGAGAGTGTTATCAGTTATTGTTCCCATTTATGTTCTGTTTATTAACAGTATTGCTGACTCTTTTTTTAGTCTGTTTCTGCACTGTGATGTGCCTGGGTCAGATATGTGACCAAAAAAATAACACTGTGGTTAACTTGTGGTTAGGTTTAGGCACAAAAATCACTTGGTTTCCTGTGCCCATAACTGGCTTTAACGTTGATCAGGAGCAGTATGTCAGTACTACTGAGACTAAAAAACACAGCATATTTCTTTGCCAAGTATTTGCTTTGATGACAGTCTTTGTCAACTCACATAAAATTTGTCTGCATTACTAAATTCATATTCAGTCTGTAATAATCATAATGTCTGAGATGTAGCTTCATATTGTTCCAGACAAGCCTGGCTAAAAGCTCATCAAAGAAAAGCGCACAAAACTGAAATGTGCTTTCACACTGTCACCTTTCAAGAGCCTTTTCATATGGAGACAAAGAGATACAAGGCCCTTTGTTTTTGCCGTAGGTGTGAATATCATTAGATCTACCGTGAGTGCAATAAATGCGAGGAGGTGCAGTAGCCTTTGCCCATGAGACAATAAAACACATATGGAAATGAGCCGACAGCATGACTAATAGCTTGCAGTTTGAACCACGCGCCCATCTCCGCGAAATGCCTGTTCTCTTTAAGTGAGCCATTATACAGTTATCAATGAGCCTGCTTCGCCTTTGATCTCCCTTTTAAGAGTTAAGGATTTCACACCCCCCAAAAAAGAAACACCTTAGAGGAGCCATTGGTTTGCATGCTGTCTGCCGTTATGCACAAAATGAGGATAAAACGAACACAAAGGAAGCTGTCACTCCCCGTGTCCCTCCTGTCCCTAATCCTTCCACTCCTGAGTCTGTGCTTGCCACACCATCATCAGAGCTCAGATCAAAGTGTGAGAGAATGGCCCACAGGTCCGCGCAGAGGGAGCATTGACCTCCTCAGAGCTTACTATGTCCTTGGACCAAAGTCTTTTTAAGGGCTAGACATATTCATTGAAAACCAATTCAATGCAGTATGCCTAATTTGAGCTTTACTTTGGATCAGCAGTCTTGCTTTGTGGACATTCCCTGAGGCAGTCATTGCATCTTAAGTATCAGTTGTGTTAAGACAATTTAGTCATCTCATTTGAAAGCCCTTCATTCAGCTTGAATAAACTGAGGTTGGAAGCATGCATTATTGTGCGTACAGTAAATATATTTGTATTCATACCCACGGTACTGCATGCTTAAATCTTTTTTTTACTTAACGCGCACTAGACCAGTATATACTGTAAATTGAAAAATAGTGTTTTCTCACGCTAATACGACACAGGCCTTGACCTCTCATCCGGCTACTGTTAATTAGTGTTGGTTGCTCTTACCTCTGGGCAAGCTCAGATTTATGGCTTTACGTTGTGGGGAGCTTTAAAGCGAAAGTGTGCTGCTGGGGCCCAGTCTGTCCACGGACTACATGAATAAACAGGCTTTAAATCAAAGCTCTGGTATACATGTAGATTTAATAGCATATTTACATGCTGAAATCAACCTACAGTTTAGCAAGTAGGTCTCAGATAAGATGATGAACTTTGACACAAACTTTGTGACCATTTTGAATTGTTGCAATACAGTCAGTGGTGGTAGAAGTATTCAGATCCTTTACATAAGTAAGAACATTTATTCCAAACTGTGAAAATACTTCACTATAAATAAAAGTCCTGCATGTGAAACCTCACCCAAGTGAAAGTTTGTAAGTATTGTCACCAAAATGTACTTAAAGTATGAAAAGTAAAAGTACTTATTGTGCAGTGTCCATGTTTTACTATTATATATATGATGTTTTTGGATAATATTACTGCTGCATTAATGTGTATTTTACATTTTACTGCCAAAGCTGTTTAAGGTTCTGCTAATTTAACACCTTTATATTGTTAGGTGGTTTAATCTACAGCAATGCATCATTTTCTATGAGATCATGATATATTTGTAGCATGGCTGTACTGTCAGAACCATGTACTTCTAAAAAGTCAACTTTTCATGCTGTCAGAAAAACAGCCCTGTTTTCAGCTTTGTGATGATGCTTTTTCCAGTTGATCCCAGAGGGGTTTTAAAGAGTTTATTTAGCTTAAGAAGTAGGAGAATTTTCTCAACACATGAAGGAACACTTCATTCTTCGGCTTATCGCAGACATTAAAAATCAACACATATGGAGATACACGGTTTTCACTGGACAGGAGGGGGATGAAAAACTGTAATCTGAAAATTAACTACAGCTGTCAGAGAAATGTAGTGGAGTAAAAAGTACAATATTTGCCTCTGAGATGGAGTGGAGTAGAACTATAAATACTCAAGTAAAGTACAAACACCTGGAATTAGCACTGTACTTAGTTACATGCCACGACTCAGTGTAGTAAAGCTTTTATAGATGACGCTGCGTTATTGTTATTGTTTAACTTTTGCCCTGTGCGTACAATCCAAGTCTCTTTACAGTTTAATCTATAGGATGATGCTTTTAATCTCCAAAGGGATACTTGGACATTTTGGGATTATTTGCTGATTTACTGAGCATTACATAAGATCAATATCAATTTCATCTCTGCGCATTCACTACAGAGATAGATCAGTCATGTGTTTAGCCTGCCCTTGCACAAACACTGGCAGCAGGGGGGATTTGCTAGCCTCTAACAGACATTTCAAAAAAAGTCTTCAAGTCATCCAGGGTTCTCCGTCTGCCGACAGAAGCTGCACTATTTTTTTCCTCAAGCCCATTCGTCTCACCCCAGTCTACCTTGGCTCATAAACATACTGCAGCCTGGCTTTTATTCCCCCACAACATTGCATCACAGGAGTTCACACAGGCTATGTATCACTGGAGTTGTGCAAATGGGATCAGCTATCATCAGTGTTGCGGAACTGAGTGCGATGAAGGCAATCACAGAGCACCCTGAGCTTCCGTTAACAAAGAGTTCATTAAGTCCAATAAATTCCCAGTTGACAAAAACATCCCAGGCTTCAAGTCTTGAAGTAATTATTCCTAAAGCACAAGGCCAATGAAGAAATCAGAAGAAACAGACTTACCCAGTGGTATACTGTATGTTTTGCCTTAAAGTATACAGGAAAAAGACAAACATTCAGTCTTCTAATTGGAAAATGTGTTCCTATAATAATTATGTACTTACCATGCTTCCAAGAGGTCACAGCTACATCAGTACAGAGAGCTCAATTCGATTTGCAGTTAATGAGGTTGGGTCTCTTAACGAATGTTAGTTTTTATTTTGTATGTAGTGTTTTGGGAAATGCGGTTATGGCCTATTTTATCATCTGTTATGATTCTGTGCAGAGCTCCCATTCTTTTGGGTAATATTTTACTTAGCTTTTCCATTTTATACCATGAGACACTAAATAAAAAAGTCCAACAAAATTAAGTTATGGAGTCTCTTAATTAGCTATAATGTTAAATAAGCAACTTTGTACAATTCCTGAGGATCATTTTTATAAAAACAAACATTTTATTATCTGCAGGAAATCTATGTTGTTGCTGTATATATAGTTGTTGTGACTTTATCACCGTTATATCAGTCAGGCTTCTAAGGCTGTACACAGTTGAGACAGTGGGAATGACCTGTGGGCAGTGAGGGATCCTTCAATGACATCCTGTCCTTTATTCTGGGTGACCACTGGGCTGCAGCTAAGAATTATTTTTATATTAACCATATTAGTTCTAGCCACCTAGGGTTCGGTATCATTTGGGATTTTCTTTCTGATATTGCTGCTAAAATGATACTTTAAAAATGTTGCCGGTGCCTAAATGATGCCTAAGCCAATACCTTTAAGAAATATATTACAATGTCATGGTTTAACAATATTGAAGAACTTTTTTTATTATTGCAAAGGCGAATTTAACCTTAAATTGAACAGTATATGAACTTAACAGTATAAAGTACACTTAAATATGTAAATATGAATAATACAAAACACTATTAACAAAGTCGCATAATAAATTCAACCTAACCCAACCAAAATGATTTAGCACTAAATATTTGTTACAGTGCTAATAACAGCAAAATAAATATTGAGTTGGAATCACTAATTGTCTCCCTATCACAGAAGAGACTCAGCAGTCAGACATTTTGCCTTTATCTGTTCAGGAATGTCTGATTGTCACTACAAAGAGCAGCTGGTCCACCTTAACAGTCCACCTTAAGAGAGGCTGAAATGAGCCACCGAAATCTGCATTGTGATTCAGTCCAGTTGGGTTTAGGTACCCCACCCCACTGGCTACATTACCATATTACCCTTTTCTGTTTTACCATGTTACACTGACTCCTCTATAGCCCTTACACAATAGCTCCTAACCCACAACATGCAGCCCCTAGCATACTAGCATATTAGCATACTTCTAGCCATATAGCAGCTCATCAATAAACCTTTAATGTTATAAATAATGCAGGGCAACGTTAGAAAGGTCAGTTTAAATGATCAATCACCCATGTTCTCTTTAGATGTCAGTGGAGGTTGCTTAGTAGCTCAGTTCAAACACCTTTGGTCAGGTTGGTGATGATTACAAGGCTTTTGTCATTTAATACAGCCTGAGTACAGCCAGGCTTTTATTTGTAGGTATTCTGGTGGCAGTCATTAGTATGCACTATGCAGCAGACATGATTTTTGTCTCACACTGGTCCTGCGACAAAGACAGGGGCCATACAGCAAGTCTTCATATGTATGCAGTTCTGTCACCTCAAAATTCAGAGTGGGGTTTTGACTTTGAAGCCCCTTTGATATGGTGCTTTTGAAAAATGTTGAAGGACGCCTTGAAAGGAAAAAAAGTCTAATTAGTAGCCCTACATTGGAAGGGTACCATAGGCTGGCTCTCACATTGCAAGACCAGAAACCCTCTTTTTTCCTTTCTCTGATTAAATGTGCTGTTGAAGTTGATTTATGAATGGAAATTAAAATAATGTCTCATAAAAAATGCTCCCTAATTATTATTTTACTATTCATTTAGATCAACCACTTGGAACTTGTCTGCTCTTGCGGTACAAATCACGAGCTATATTTTAGGATTACTGATAATTCTAACCTCTGTGCTCCGTATGCTGCTAATCTCCACTGAGACAGTTTGACATGGGATATGGATATTTGAGAATCCACATCTGCCCTGGTTTTACCTTCCATAAAGGGATATATGGCTTGACTTGTCTCTTTTGCTGCACTTTATCTTCAGCATTTCAGAGGCTCTTTCACTTTGAGATACCTTATGAAACAGCGGTTTGATAGATTCCAAGAGAATCCTCCTTTTCCCTGCTTTGATCATTTCTTTGTGCCCACCTGTAATTTAGGCCTCCGAAATGCAAATGACGTCTAATGCTACACACCATGCTCTACATTTCTTAAGCGCTCATTGGAATAATCACAAGCTTTGGGGGCCCTGAGGCATATTGAATGATGTCTTCTACACTGCTGAGTGTTGAGGTTCAAATATTCAAATCAAACGTTTTGCTCAGAATTACCACACATACATTTTCTCTTCATTTACTGCTTTCTTTGCTTCCATCTCAAGATCAAAATGCCCCCTACAGTTTATAATGTCATGGCTCTTGTGATAAATACAATAAAAAAATCACAAGACCATTATAATCAAGTCAGGGTGATGATCCTAAAGTTCAAAGCCTTAAAGGAAGCGGATGTTAGATACCATAAATCGCAAAATAAAAGCCAATATTCACGTAGTAGTCGAGGCTGTGGTCTGTTGGAATAGATTCTAGATCTGGTTGCAAATAAAGTTTAAAAAAAATACCTGTGCGATAATGGCTAACGTGATAAATCTAAGATATCTTCAATTTTGAGGCATTGTTTAATCCAGTGGGACAATGTCGTCTGCTACTTTCTAAATTTGACTGATAGATAAAATGTTGGTTTTCCATTAACAACAAATTACAACAGCAAGCAGGAGACGGATCAAAAACAATGAGGCTTCTTGAGAAAATATCATAATAACAACCTGTCTCAAGTAAAGGCACAGGTCTATTACCCAATATGTCAGTCTCAGCCTCTCTCTGCAGCATTTCAGCCCGCAGAGAAGTCTTGATTTCACCCTCCACAGGTATGCTAATCTAATCAATAAGTTATATTAAAAAAATATATGTATCTGACAAGAAGTACGCCTGCAGCTGTACAGAGCAGTGGTACAGTGAAGTAGTAGGAATACATTTTGTTATTGAGTTTACCTGACATGCTCCTTGCCCGCTCATTTCAATTCTGTCAGTCATGTGCAGGTTATGCAGAGGTTAGTCAGTTTGTCTCACCGATGTGAATTCCTTTCTTTTGTCTTTGCCTCTCTGTTGCTCAGTGGTCAGTGATATAATTTCAACTGATACTGAGCCGGAGTACTCATACATAAATATGAGCAGACGTCTGGTTGCGTGTGCCCTCAGTTCAGAGTAGTATCATTTTTATGCCGTTTCTAAATGCTCCCTCTTTAACACTGAGGGAATCAGAGTCACCAGCAGACCTCTGTGGGAAATCACTGTGATATGAATAATAAAAAAGAACCTTTTTTCTACCCAAACTGGATGGTATTTGCACAGTCAACGTACTGGTTTGGACATGTTGAAGTTTTGCATGTAGTTTATAGTTTTATATTAAAAGTTGCTTTCCAGTTCCAAATGAAATGACCATATTGTATCAAAGAAGCTTCTTAGTGAACCTGTGCACTGTAGCTTTTGGGCTTCAGGGTGAACTGTGCTTGATCAACCATACAGCTGGTCATGGGCCAATGAATCAAGCAGCCATCAGTTCAGTAGCTGCTTGTATTTGCTCCACTGCTCTGCCCTATCCAGAGGCTGCAGCATTTACACCTTTTTTTCTGGCCATTCATCTCACCTCTGTCATACGTTTGGCTGACGGACATGCTGCAGACTCTCTTTCTCTCCCTGCAGCACTGAATCCATCGCATGTGCAGACGGGATCAGCGCTGTGGAACTGAGTGTGTTAAAAGCAATCATAGAACACCCTGAGCTTCATTAAGGCCAAAAAGAGTTTATTATATACGACTTCTGTATCTATCTTTGGTTCAGTCCCAATGTCTGCCCCACTTGTCCTACTGTGGAAGTGGCAAGTGCTTAAGAGCTCACTTGTGAACAGTTTAAAAGTCTTTTATGCACACCTTCCTCATGCCTGGAGTCCTACACACTGCTTGAATAACCTGTAGTTTCTGACATTATACTGCAACACAAAGTTGGAAATATGGAGGCTGGAAGCCCAGAGCTAGAAGAAAAAACATCATACATTACAGTTTCTTATCATTTATCAGATTGTGCATATCGCCACTTTATAGCAAAGTTTGTTTACATGCACGGAGAACTCGGATAATCCTTGCTTAAGTAATCTTGCTTCAAAATGATTCAAAGTAAACTTCATGTTTGGATTAGAGCAACCCAATAAACCTCACACAGTGATTATATAAGACCAGGTTAGGCTGGCATATTTCAACATTAAATATTTTGCTGTGAGGTGGGAACGTCTTACAGCTTTCATTGTTTGTTTTCATTGCTGCTACAGGCTTGCATTTACACAGCACGATAGATAGGCTACATGTTGTTGTCAACAAAAACATTGTGGTAAGCACTATTTACAATTTCTATAGTCTGGATTGTCATTCCTTCCCTCTGTATCAGACGTTACCTAGTGTTGCTTAGGGAAAGGATTTATTTGGTGGTGGCACATTTTCATACTTCATTGCTGACAAGGCCCTATAGAGGACGACAGGAATGTTCTGTTCTGGTTTATTCATAACTACACAGATTTTGCATCACCAGGAAGCAGAGGTGCATGCAAGCAGCTTATCCTTAATAAGCTGTTTTCCAGAGCATCATGGCCAGTAAGTTAGTCCCTGCATGTAAACATAGCCAGTGATGCTAAGTCCTTAATGGACACTCAGATATTATTGTGATAATAGTTATACTTGATCACAGCAGATATAAAAACGGGTGGTGGGACTCGGGCCATTAGGTTCCAGGTTTCTCACCCTCTGCATTTCTCCATCCTCCATTTAGCATAATGACACTCAAACAATCAGCGCTCACATTAGAATATGGAGTGTGGTATTATGCAGAATAAAAGGGTGTTAATGTGTCATATTTGAATATCCTGATCTGTAACCGTGGCATGCTCTTCCCTACAGCAGCAGCAGGTAGCTGATTCAGACAGAGAAACCAGGCATGACCTACATGCTTAAAGAATTACAGCAGTCAACAAAGAGGATTCTCTTCATGTTCTGATACTCTGATGTAAGCCCACACTGTGGCAACAGTGGTGAATAATAACATACTTGTGGTCGCATTTGCACAAGGTCTCCCCTTGCTGCTGTGATTTATAAGCAGAGCTTCCATCTGCAAACAGGCTAGGAGGCTTCAAGCTACGGGGGCAGCACCCTGTGTCCAGTGCTATTTACTCAGCCAGCCGAGACGAGGTGCTCCCCTCGGCAGGATCCTGCAGTCACAGTGCTCATGCATGGTTTTCTTACCTTTACCTGTCTGCTCATGGGAAGGTGACAGCTACAGCAGGACAGCCACAATTTGCCACAGGTTGAGCCATCTTTACTGTGTCATTTCCTGCTGCTTAACAAATGACTGAAAGCTGCAGGCTATCATGCTCTCAGTGGAATAACAGTGACTTAGTTTTATGAGCACTGTCTTTGCAAAACTCTAGTCACACTTTGAAGTGAATAAATCATTGTTTTAATAAGCCGCAGTTGCGTCAATTTAAAAAATTAAAATCCTGCTGTAAGTATTGCAGTAAGTGCATGTAAATGATAATTAACACCGTCTTTGTTAAAAGGATGCATGAATGTAACACCAAGTTTAGTTTTTCCAACAATAATCACTGCAGCCACTCTGTGCTGTACTTAATATACTGTGAGCTGAATAAGTGTACAGAAATGCCGAGAGGAAAGGTGCTCCACTTTAAAGTGATGTGATAGATTAGGGAGGAGCGGCAGCAACAGAATAATTTCCCCAGTGACCAATTTCTGAACACTCCCTAAGCAAAGAAAATCAGCAACAAGCCAACATGTCAGACACAGCCGAGTGCCAGGGTTGGGGCGAACATGCTGACTCACTTCTAATGAGCATCCAGAGATAGAAATAATAACCTAAAGCAGGAATCATAGGTCATGACTGCAGATATACCAACTGACTGTCCTAATTAACACTGGACCTTATACAGTGTAAGCAGATGTACAGGTATGTACGCTAACAACTATCAAAATAGCTTCTACGGTGGCCCAGTGTTGATGGGAAAGAAAAATGGGCTTTGCAGCTCTTAGAGTGTTGCTCCCTATGGCTGCTTCTGAAATCTGCTGTAGCTCTTTATGCATTCAGCTGTAGTATTCTTGGCTTTCATGCAGTTTTAACAAATTAAAGGACTCTGGCAATCATTTGTTTTCTGTCTCTCAAAGAGCTAAAACACTATTTGATTTAACAGTTCCATTAAGAATGACCGTCACCACTCATCTACTCTGCATGGGAATAACTGCAATACTAAAGCAGGTGCTACTGCAGTAAACAGGTCAGGGTCAGGAAATTAGCAGCCACCACCGCCCAAATGCTGGTAAATTGTTGTCAGTGGCGTGTAAAATTGTCAAGCCATGTGCCACTTTGGCAGACCAGGAAAATGCACAACGGAAAGACATTTAGCAAGGCTGGCGTATGATTAGATCACAACTGTTATATAAAAGCAAAGCTATTTGCTATAGGACCTTATTTATTTTTTTAAGTGTGAGTCGAAGTTCATAGAATTCTAACCAATAACTATCAGTAAAAAGACAATAATGCAAATGTACGTACAAGCCCACTCATTATTTCATCAACTCCAGTATCCTACATGAGAATTTTGTCTGAAGGAACAGCTTAGGGCGTAGTGAGTGTGTGGTTGAGAGAAAGAGACAGAGAGTGATTGTGGAAGCACTCAGAGCAGACAGGTATTGGCGATTGGAGCAGAGAAGAAATTAACAGTAAAGTTGTCAAGTGGTTGTAAATGTACAGCAAATCATTTTTCTGTTTCTTCATGCCCTAGGCTAAATGTTCTCTGTATGATTTGAAATGTATTGATAGTATATTTTTGCATGCAGACGGGCACAATCATGTATGTATGTGCATGTGTACAGTACCTCCCAGCCCAAAAAAATAGGGCTCCCCGAAAGCTATGGTTTACTGGAACATTGGAATTTAATGATTTTTGTGTAAATAAATTGAACATTTAATGACATTATTTTTTTTATGAAGGGATGATCTAAATGTTATTTCTTCATTTTGAGCATAGATTTCAAAAAGTGGCAGATAAAATTTCTGAGTTTGGGTTAACAGCTGAGGCTTTTAATGATTTTAACTTGAAGCTTATAAATAATAATATTGAGCATGTTTACAGATATTGATTATCAGTAAGATTTATAATTTGTTCACAGCTTGACGTTATTTATTGCTGTGCGTGGCTGATATGGATGAAAAGGAGATGTGTCTGCCAAAATGCTCCCCAGTCTTTATAGTTTTATTGGATATATACTTCTCCTCACTTTCCGCAATAACTATCCTTTAAATAAATAAAGTGACATTTGCATGTGCCACAAAGGTGTCAGATCTTTACACAGCACCCCTTTAAGTGATTACCCAATGCATTTTCACACCAGAAAGATCGATACCCTTTAATGGATCAGCCAGGGAACTAATAAAAAAGATTTTAATTGATTATGCTGATGGTGTGTCATTGCAACATCCCACGATGTGTTATGGTTTAGTTGCTGTTGGAGCAGAAGTTCAAGTTGAAAAGACTGACATCGCGGCCTTTCAGCTGAGAGAAGATAACAAGGTTTCTGGCTCAGGATCAGTTTGGCAGCCGAGACTGGCTGGAGGCATTGACAGGAAATAATGCTCATCTTGTCTGAAGATTAAATTCATTTTACTTCCTTTTTATTATTACACTGCTTCAAATAGATTCTTGCTGCTGTAGTGAATCTTGATTCATGTTTGTATCGACTGTTGCCAAATGTAGAATTGGCATAATTTAGCTAAAGGTATTGAGATTCACTGGTCTAAATGTCGACATGCTGCCAATGAGTCCATGGATTATGAGTACACCTACAGAATAAGCACTGAATTTCATTTGTGGAATTATTTATTGGGGCATCCACCAGGGTTTTCAATCATAAATTCTTTTATATCTGACATCCAGTTTACATACAGTTATTATTTCCTTCTGATATCATTAATTCATTTTGGATATTTGACCATTTTGTGTCTCATTCTCAATATTTCCTGTGTATGTGCCATGGGCAGCGTTTGGCACAGACTAAAAATGGCCTTGCTTTTCCACGCTTCATCATCTATGGTTTGTGTCAGACCCAGACAGTCATCTGGAAAGGTCAAAGCTTCGGTAAAAGATTTAAATCATCCCACAGAAGAAAGATTCACCTTGACAGGCGGAACCTGAAAACTGGTAAATAAGAATACAAACAGAGACTCATTCCTCTTCGCTTAAAGCAAGGACAAACGGACCATTGCATTTCAAAGCAGGTGTCATAGGTTGTGATGCTTTAGTGGGAAAAAAGTCTACATATTTTATCAGTCTTTTTAATCAATTATTTACTTTCAAAATATGTTTATTTCTTCTCTCAGTTGAAAAGACTCACTGGATTAGAACCCTGACTACTTGTTTGTATAATCATCATACAAGCAGACGTGTATTTGCTATCTTTCTCTTTCAGATCTATTAATTGTGTTTTCAGTTCTAAAATGAAGTGATCTTGGCACAGCTGCTAGCAACAGCATGTTTCTAAATACAACTTGACAGGGTCAGTGTGGCAAAACAAACTGTTGGGCT
Source organism: Cephalopholis sonnerati (assembly GCA_019142605.1). Taxonomy (NCBI): domain Eukaryota; kingdom Metazoa; phylum Chordata; class Actinopteri; order Perciformes; family Serranidae; genus Cephalopholis; species Cephalopholis sonnerati. Next base: position 25,942,100 of record JAGQAX010000018.1, on the reverse strand, counting down.
TAGTTTTGGCACGGGGAGAATTTGACATATGCGTATTATTCTTTGATGAATCTCTGTAGTGTTTTGTTGTTCTATATTCATCCAGTTGTGAGCTGCTGGTGGGAATGTTTTCCTTTTTTTTTTTTTCATTTGTCATGCCGTTATATTAATGCCGTGGCCACGCCTTTTGATGAATGCAGGAACTAAAGCACGTATTCAGCTGCTTTTGAGGACAAATGGGACCTTTGAAAAAATCCTTTCTCTTTACTGTTTATTAATATACTTAAAAAGATGAATGTGAAATAGGGAAGCTTACAGCGAGGCCTATGTATCATAATATATTTGCTCACAGAAGTAAAGAATAATGAAACTATTTTCAGCTATAAAGCCATGCTTGAATAATATGTCTGCTGCAAAGTGCTACAAAGCAAGAACTATTACAAGGTGGTTACTTTTTATAATCTTTTTGGAAAAGACAGCCATAAATATATGTAGGTTTTTGCTCTTAAGCTTATGAAAATATTTATATTTATAACATGCATTCTGATTCTCAGCATGTCTCTTTGGTTTTGTGTATGTGTCCCTACACTTTAGTGGTAGATGTGGTGTTATTGATTCCTGCTATTGATCTAAATGTGGCAGCAATGACTTTGTGATTTTGTGATTTTGTCTTTAGTTTTCTCATCATTTGAATGAAATGCAACGAAAAGCCTCCTGCTGTGAAGTCCTCGTTGTTACCGAGACCCAGCTGGGTTTGCATCAACTTTACACAGAATGAAATCTGTCTTTCTATCTAAATTCATTAAATTTCAGACATATATCAGTAGGGTGAAACTAAATCTGAAGTGTGAAGCAGCCACAGTCCTTGGTTAAGTTCCATAAACATCAGTGGAGGAGAAAGTGTGTGTGTAAGTTTGGGCTGTAGGCGACAGACAGGATCAGTCGACCTCATTTGGATATTCATGTGCTAGAGATTATTAAGCAGCGAGCTCTACGTGTACCTATGAATTCACATGAGTCTGATCCACCGTTCCCTCCAGCAACATATGCAAACTACGACTGTTATGGACTGTAATGGGCATTAAGTACTAATAGGCCGTCACGATCATTGGTGCAACGGTGCATGATAGGATTTCCAACAGTCTAACAGCCATTTTTACGCAGCACTGTGATCGTGATAATCGATCTAATGTGTGTGTGAATGGGGGTGTTCAAGTCCTGGATGAATTTAATGTGCCTGTGTTTTTTGGAAGTCAAGAAAAAAGTACACTGTATAAGTGTGTGTGTTGGGAGCTGGAGCATGGTTTATAATACAGTTCTGCATTAGCATTGCAGGATTTTGGGCAAATGGATCTGTAAATAGCTCCTCTTGGGAACGAACAAGTGAAGCAGTAGAGGTAAACAACGAACATACAAAGGTAAACAGTAGGTGTGCTTCGATGCAGATGTAGTGCTAATGCTCAGTGAGGCTGATAAAAGTTACTGTTGTTTTGTCCCATTTATTCAACCTATGTGGGTATGCTTTGACTTTTATTTCTCTGTCTTTTGTTTTACAGGCCTTCCCATGTATATCCACAGGCATCTATGGTAAGCCTAGCCTCTCTTATTTACATGTTTTATCATATCAGTTGCACACATTGACACTGTGCGACTGCCTTATGTTGCAAACATCATCATTATTATATTGCAAACATCATTGCAGTGGCTTTATATGCAGTATTCTTCATCAAGAGAAGGGGGTACACACTTTGTCTTTGAAGAAGAATACAGTATGCTGAAACATACCAACAATTTCACCTTACACCATGTTACACAAAGACACAACCTAGTATAAGGTGAACAAAATACAGACCCTGAACAATGCTTGTGCTCCCTCATGGGACCAGGCCTGATATGCAGCAAAGCATCGCTGGCAAAGAGCGGTTGTGCTAATTAGACTTAAACAAAGTCACATTGAAAACATGCCAAACTTGGTGACATAAACAGGCTTTGAAGTTATGATGGCAACATATTTTTGATGCAGGGGAGCTACTGGAGTTTATATGATGTAGCAAATTGCCTCTGCTGAGAAGAAATAATTACAGTATATATACATACTGCACACAGTATACATCATCCGTTGAACTTGCACATGAGCTCTAATAATCACAGTGGGTGCCATAAGGATTAATTCACATGCTAATTTTCATCTGCTGTCAATAACAACATGTCATCAGCAATATGGTTCGAAAGCAGTCACCACTCTGGTTTACTTACGGATCATTTCAAATTACCAAGATGCCTGTTTTGTGTACCACAGGTGCTTTGTGAGCTTTTGCAGCCAATGTAAGTCAGTGACTGTTACACATGGTCAGGGATGTAGTTGTTTGGGCAGTCGTCTCGTGAGAATCGCTCAGTGCTCTGATGACTCTCCATGATCATATTACAGCCACGGAAATTAAGACCATTTTACAAGACCAGGGGCTCCCTATGGTATAAACACTGTTCCCGCAAGATGTTCCCATATATGTATGCAAGGATAATAACACAACTGGGTCCAATGTTAAAACAAATTTAAAAGTGGTTTCTCAAACACCAAAGTGAGCTCATAACCTCTCCATGGCCTCTCCAGTCACCAAAGCTATATGTTAATCCTTTACGGGTTTACATCTCCATTATCACTGAGAAAGCTGCAGGCTTTTCCACAGAAAGAATAATATAATCTACCTCTGAAACACAAAAAAGAACAAGACGAACTAAAACTGCTATTTCTATTCAGAGGCTTGACAGTTCATATAATTTGAAGAGTTTAGTCCACCCTGCGGTTCCTCTGAGTTATATTATTTATGCTTCAAATACATTTACATAAGGTTTATATGTTAAATAGTTTGTACACTGATGTAATTCCGTTGAGGTTTTGTTCTGAACAAAGTTTTCGACCTTTTAAAAACATAATACCTAGGTGTTAATTTGCCATTTTCAGTACCGGCAGGGTACCTTCTAACACTGATGGTGTAAATAAGCACAGCCACTGTTGAGTCATTTGAATGCACTGCCGCTAATGAGGAGCTATGCTGGGCTGTTTCACTGTACAGGCAGACATTTGCAGCTGAACCGCAAAATGCAAGTGGAGCTTCAGCCATCACTGAATCTCATTTTTCTGCAAATATCATGCATGGCAAGCAGCTTTACCTGTATGAGTTGCATTACGCGTTGTGGCTAGAAAAAAAAAACTGCAGTAACATGTCTTATTTTCGTGATGCAACTCACCTATCACGACCCAATGTCAAAAAATTGCAATCTATTAAAAAAAATAAATAGGTGAAAATCAGTGGCATCTGACCTGCTGTCCATTTCAGCCACAAATGTCTGTATAGTATTGAAGTATGTGTCTTGCTTAGAGTGCAAAAAAAAAAAATTTTCAGCTACCAAAGGTAATATATTGGTTGAAGGAACACATCTTAAAAATGAAATCATGCACTCCTCTTTTCACAAGACAGGAAGTTACACAAGGCTTTCAGCTTAAAAAGAGGCTATTGACTAATAACACAATCCCAGAACATGACTGGGAGCACGCGTTAGAATCACAGAAGCCTCTAAACCTCACTACTGGTAGCTCATATGAAAATAGACATGCCAGCTGTCTGGTGTAAAAAATCACAGTATTAGATGCCTGTTGTGCATATGGATTTATTAGGTTTTACTCCTTTGCAACTGCGTACAGAGACTTTTTAAAGCACAGGAATTTCAGTATCAAAAAAGCCTCTATGTACACATGCAAATTACTGGCTACCTTACATCTGTTTTTCTCTGAAATGTCAGAACAAAGTGATCCATCCAAAGCCATCACTCTTCCTCCTTTATCAGCCCTGTATTATGACTAACTGGCAGCTGTCACCAAGTTGCACACTGAAAACATCACAACATAGACTTACTGATTAGGAAATCACTGATTATAGAGCCTGACAAAATGTCGATGTGCTTATTAAATCAGCCATAAACACACAGTTACAACAAACTTACCTCAAACTTTTTTTTTCTGTCCTCAACAGTTTCTGATAATAAGCACCTACCATATTATTAACATCTAGGGTGCTGAAAAACGCTAATTATGGTGTACTTGTAGGAGTTCAACAAGCTGTCCATTTATTCAACACAGATAAAAAACTATGCCCAGTCGGTACAATTAAACTTCCATTCATGTGAATTGGTACGAGACAGTCCAAGTGGTCACACACCCCAATATATAGCACAGCATACACTTGTTAGTGAAGCCCAGCGTGTGTACTAAAGAGAGCCTCCAGGCTTAAAAATCACTAGATGTTTATAATTATACTGAATTTTCCACCCATCACTTTTGCAGTCCGCATGGTTTACTGCACAACAACTCCTCATCATTTCCTCTCACCATCTCTCTCTCTCTGCAATAATGTCTGTTTTCTGCCACCTGTCTTTGCACGCATCTCAAAATGGCTATTACTGAAGTGTTAATGATAAGAAGGGCGAAAGTTGTAATTTCTTTCTCACTCTCTTTCTCTCATTCCCTCTTCCTCCCTCGCTGCTTATTTCACTTCACATTTTACAGTCAGTGATGATAAATTCAGCAGTCATTTCTGCAAAATTCATTCCCTCTTTTCATATCGTTCTGTCTTGCATAGGAAATTCCAACAGCACATTCTGCATCAAAATGAACATGCGTAATGTTGCGGGGGTTTTTTTGTTGTTATTTTTCCAGTTTGGTGTGACCCTATAGTTAAGTCATTAACTTAGACAAAGTCTAAGTTAATGACAAAGTCTAAGTAAATCATTTACTTAGACAAAGTTCATTCAAATTCTCTGTAAACTTGAAGTGACTGATGTGTGATTAGCTAGTGGTTGACTCATTAGTGACTGACTCATTAGTGTCTGACCCATTGGTGACTGACTTGTTAGTGGCTGACTCATTAGTGATTGACTCGTTAGTGGCTGTCTCAGTGGTGATCAACTTGTTAGGTGACTGACTCTTTCGTAACTGACTTATTGGTGTCTGACTTGTTAGTGGACTGACTCAGTGTCTGACTCGTTAGTGTCTGATTTGTTGGTGACTGACTTGTTGGTAATTGACTCAATTGTGTCTGATTCGTTAGTGGCAGACTCGGTGCCTGACTTGTTAGTGTCTAACTTGTTATTGTCTGACTCATTAGCGTCTGTCTTGTTAGTGGCTGACTCAGTGACAGTCTCCTTAGTGCCTGATTCATTAGTGTCTGACTTGTTGGTGACTGACTTGTTTTTGCCAGACTTGTTACTGTCTGACTCGTGTGTGGTTGACTCAGTGGCTGACTTGTTAGTTTCTGACTTGTTATTGTACTAATGCATTTATGATTTAAAAACTGTTGTGAATTCTCAGTAAATGAACTCAAATGATGAACAGAACAAAATTTTGTTAACCTGTTAAAGTAAATTCAGGCTTGTTGAGTGACGACTCTTCAACTGGTTGAATTAAAGAAATAAAGTGGAGAGTGTCAGGTAATGGATACATACAGGCCTATTTTCAAAATGGATATGTGGCATTTTGGAGTAAAACAGCTCTATTGTAGTGACACAAAGGCTCGCCAAATGCATGCAGGAGGGAGAGGGTCACTGTTTGCACTGCGCGCCGCTGACGAGGGTACCGCTTACTGCTTTTTACTCTGGTGCGTGCTGCATTGCCAGTAGGAGCCCTTCATAGCGCTCCACCAGCAGCCCCCTCACATCAAAGGGGTAGGCTGTGCAGAGCCAAGCATGCAGCAGAGGGGGGAGAATTAAACAGCCTGTTCAATAAATAAACAGCTTAGCGCTTCCCATAACTGCATCTCCACAGAACAATACAGCTGATTAAGACTGAAGATCTTCACACAGCAGAGGGCAAATAGAGGAGGGACTTTCAAAGGAACTACAGTATAGTACGGCGCTGTGGTGTTATTCTGTATGACTTTTCCCTGTGCCCCCTGAGTACTGCCATGTTCTGAAAGGGGCCCTGCTCTCTTGTCAGGCGTTTTGACATTTTCTGTACATTTTAGATAACCTTTAAGGTCAACTTCCATTTCAGCAATGTAAACAAAAGCTTTTTAGTGTGAAAGGCACATCTTCCTGATCTCTCTTTCTCTCTATCTGTCTCCATGTGTGTGCCTCTTTCTATCTCTGTCTCTGTAGAATACACATGGATATAGCCATAATTTTATATGTGCACCCAGGTACCATACCTATGCACATGTGCTTGACCCATTTTCACATTTGAATTGTTGCCGACAAAACAGATGCTGTGCCTCCAACATTGTGACAGAGAGGAATCAGGAACAAGTTATCCAAGGCCTTTGTGGTGAGAAAAATAGATTTGTCAGGACAGCTAATGCTAATTGACACTCTCTCTCACGCCTCCATATTCCAGGAGACTCAGTCACCATTGACAGATGATGGCAGAGCAGGGAGGTTGGGTGTTGCAGGGGTGCGCAGGGGGTACCTTAGACGCTTGGAAAGAAAAATGAGGGCTCACACTGCGCTGACAGTCCAATCCCTCAGTCCGGCCCATTAGCCACAACAGAATTTCTGCACGGATAGTGTGTCGGAGGTACCACCCATAAACAAACTGGTGCCCACCGTGGGCCACGAGGTCACCCAGCATGATAGAGGTTATTAAGTGCTGCTCCTGTTTGCACATCAATCACAGCCATGCGACCCGGGTTTAAATGGATTATTCCTTCCAAAGAGGAGACACCTCTCAATGTCTCACAAGATCAGTGCCAAGAGTCCAACTACCTAGACTTAGAGAGGTCATATTCTCTTTTTGCATCCCTTTCTCTCCCCTCTTCCCTCCCATACATTCTCATCCCTTGTGGTCTTTTTTCCTCCTTATGCATCTGCCCTGCACACATGCTCACACACAGGCTGAGATACTTGCTCAAGCAAAGCCACATACATAAAAATCCCATTTCAAGACGCATCGTGGACAATTTAGCCTTGTGGAGATCGTATCTTAGCTGGCGCTGAAAGAGCACTTTCCAAAAGCCTTGTAATGAGCTGTACAGTTTAGGAGGCGTCTACTAAGATCAATCTTAGCACGGAGCAGAGAGCTCACTGGCACAATGCAAAAGCAAGGACATGAACATTAACTCTACTACTTACCTGACAGATGCCATCGCACATGTGCATTTATAACCCTATCAAAACAATCAGGGGCCCACAACACGGCAATGCCACTACTCAGGACAGATGTCTCCCTGTTTACTGCTCACCTTCCACACCTTTGGCTCATCTGTCTCTGTGACGGATCTAAGGATTGTTGACAGAGGAGTTTTTGCACTGACTTGTGGCTGCGGAAGATATGCGGATGTAATCCACCCAAGCTCTACTGGTATGTCCACGCTGCCATTCTACTGCACTGTCCAGATCAAAGGTGTCAAGCAGCTAAGAATTTTTTCCTCCAGCCAGCATCATGCTCTGGCTCCCTTCATCCCTGTCTAGGATTAGAAAGGTTGGAGACATTCATGGCACCTTATCTCTCAACAGTGATGGCTCGCTGCTAGCTTGCCAGAGATGGCCTGGGCAAGTCCCCGCTTCTCTTAAAACCGAGGGTTTACTATAGGGAGCGTAGTCCAGCTGGGTTGGGAATTTCAAGGTACATAGAAGCAACGTGCTGTATCAGTGGGTAGCAGAGTGTGTGCTCAGAGGGAGCAGGAGCTTCGTAGCCCATTTAACCGAGTCACACAGTGTGCATTGTACTCAACACTAGCCTTGCTCTACCATTTTCATGGATGATAAGCCAAATGTAAAAATACTTCCCACCCACAGGACAATAGATTTAGGCCTTTGAAAAACTTGGTTGAGCATTAAACTTTTGCACATCAAACGCTCCTCAGGATGTTTTTAAAAAGTGGAATGTCAGGTGTTAATTTTAGCATGTAGGACAAAGCATGGCATCACCTATATGGAATGTTTCCAAGGAAGGTCATCATCTGTTGTGCCACGGAGGCTGCTCTCTTTCTTCCTGCCTCTTTTTCTGCCTGTCTTCCTCACATAGCACCCTCCCATCCCTCTTTGTCTCTGTCTCCTTCTGCGGGCTGCAAAGTCGGTCATGGTCACAGCCCTGCCGTGTCCCAGTGTTGGTGTAGAGAGGAGCCCCGGGCCATTTGACACCCACGCTTTGGCGTCTAGAGTCCTGGGGCGCTACTCTGTCCTCCACCCCAGGTCACCTCACCTCTCCTCTGGGCCCTGATGGGGTGACAACCCTCTTTCCCCCTCCCTTTCCAGATGAACACACAGGACTGCTGCCCTCAACTAGAGCAGCTCTCAACTGTGCTGCACTTAATGATTTCCTCCTGCCGCCCAAACCACAATCAACTAATCTACTTTGTATAATATTGTGCTTAAGTGATTCCACCCTGCCCGTCTGTTATAATAAAGGTCTTTAGAGGCAGCAGTCAGACTCTCTGGGCCCTATCAACATTTTATTAAAAGGGGAATTTCTTTATACAACTACTTTAAAGATGTTTCTGAGCAACAGTTGTAAAAAGAAATGAGATGCTAAATCTTTGTTAAAGACCTTTCAGAATCAGATAAACATTGGCATTTTATGTTTCTGTTGTTGCTGTTTTTATTTTTCTGTAGCACATTTCCTGTTTACCGCCACTTCAACACCTGTGGTGAATTTACGAGTGCCAGATACATCAGCCTCGGGCTATATGCTGCTTCAAGGTAGACAGCTCATCAAAATGAATGACGAGTGTTGAGACGTGAACTTGACCAACTACAACTGAGGGGTAGCAAAGTGGGACCAACAATACCATTCTTGCCTCAAGGGGAGAAAAGATGTACTTTGAATTTTGCAAGAATTCAGGCAGCATATGTTTATCAAACCAAGGCCACACACTCCTACGTACAAAAAAAATCTGTATGTGCTCAAAAAAATAAATAAATAAAAATAAAAAAACACCAGAAATTATAAAGCCCTGGAACAACAGCAGGTTGAGGTGATATCCTCTTCACAATATAAGCTCACTCAGGAAAAACAAAACTGGTGTGGTATGCACTATGTTCTTACAGCCTACCCATTTATTTGCAAACAAAGAATGGGAATGTATCATTGCACAGACATGTATTCAACTTGTTGACTTACCTCTACTCGCTTTATCAGGCGTTGCAGTTACTTCTCACTCCTTCTCACCAGAGCAAAACACCTTAGCTACACAAGTTTGTTGTGAAGTTAACTCTGTAAATTTAGGATACGAAAGAGTTGCCACGCTGGCAAAAGAGAGAGAGCAATGGGCTTGCCTGTTCTTAAAGCAGAAATTCCCCCTAAGGCAGAGTGCACATATATATTATTTTCCTACGTTCCAGTTCAGTGGATATTTTTGAACATGAACTTTCCAACTTTCACAGTCAAGACAGAGTTGTCTGTGATGTAAGCTGTTTCATTATGAATTAAGTAACTGCGTGTATTTTTTTTTAGCTGTAACATCTAAAGCAGTGGCTTTCCTTTGGTTTCTAGTTTTGTGTAAAATAAATAAAACCATATTCCTTAAAAGTCACCCTGGGTCCTGCACAAATGTTCATAAAGGTGTTTTACATATGCCTAAGAGAGGGGCCAGAGACTCTGTCTCCTGGTTGCATCAGAGATTAGAGCCGGCTCTCTTTTTCTTCATATTAACAAAGGTCCTACATGCCCAAGATCATAGGAATAAAATATGGGAATTCTGTTTTAAGATGAATCTTCCCTTTGGCTTAACTCACTGGGCTGATGTGGAGACACAGATGAAACTGTACCTTTCATTTAAAAGGAAATGAAACCAAGTCGTCTTTTTCATATATTATGATTGTGGTTTTTAATTGTGGCCTCAAATGAGTAAAAAGGGATAAGGTGATAGGATGAAAATTAACTGAAAAGACCTGCCTTGCAGTCTTCTCAGGTCAGATTCAGTGTTTATCTTAATTCTCTCTAGTCACTAGTCCAAATTTGTTGTGGTCACTGAACCCATAACTACTGCGGCCATCAACATCACTAGATGTACTATGCAGATGTTATGTAAGCACACTGTGCCACAGTAACCCTTTGTCCACATGGCACGTGCCCATAGTCTCCCGTCTCTCTCCCCTCCTTTCTGTCTGGATGCTGCGCTCTGCTTGGTGATGAAGTAGAGGAGCCTTCAGCAGAAATAACACTGCACCACCTGAGTCCTCATCAGCGGTGCTGCGCTGCACATATCCCATCAGTGCGCCTCACTAAGACAAATCTCCCTGAGCCGGCCATATTCCCAGCATAGGAGAGAGCCGAGCCAAGCAGAGCAGGGACCCTGGAGGGCCCACCATCACTGCGCCTGACGCCAGCTCTCCACCTCCTGACAGATTAGCTTTCACTGAACCCTCCACACAGCAAATGGAGCAAAAGAGAATAAGAAGGAAGTGTTGAGGGGAGAAGATGTAGAAGTAAAACACAGAACTTTTTCATTTTGTGTGTACTTGAGCATATGAAAGAGTCAGCCCACTCAGTCCTTTTCTGAACATCATTTTTTGAACTCCTGTAAGTGGATTTTGCACTTCCAACAGGGCTGTGACTCCCGTGGCCAAGAGAGGTGACGGAAGTGATGATTGAGGGTATTTTATTGTAGCTGTTTTTAAGCATATAAACATACTTGGCCATGCTGACAGCAGGACAGAGAGGCAAAGAGGTAAAGGTAGTAGATGCTGTGAAGGAGACAAATGATGAGAGAGAGCAGCCGATGCACTCAAACTGCTGCTGTTGACCTTGGGCCGTTGATGTTCCTGTTGAGCAGAGTTCTTCTGGCATCCTGCCCCGAGCTGCACTGACCCTGTTTTCTAGCTTTCCATCTAACTCTCTTTATGCCATTTCTTTTACATCATTTGTTTACATCTATCATTCTTATTTCCTGCTATCTTTTTCACTGGTTCTATAGCTCACCTCTTTTCACCTCTCCCTCCGTTCAGCTCTGCTATGATTAATAGGTATGGCTCTCAAATCAATAGAGCATTTGTACAAACTCCACACTGAATAGATTAAATGGACTCAATGCCGTCCACCCACTGCTGCTGACCAGAATGTCCTAATATTATGATTAAGAGCTTTTCAGCTTTCTTTTTTTATGTAATTTAAGTTTTTATTCATTTAAATATAAACAGTAATATTATCTTTAGTTATTACAAGATCTAAAGACCTGTGGTAAATGCACACATTTCAAAGAACTAAAATAAACATTTAGCAGTTACACAGTAGTTATACAATCTGATTATCAGTGTCCCAGCAACGCTACGAGCGATAAAGCAGTTCTATCACCTCTCAAAGTTTTCACCTTCCCCAGAGATCCAGCTAACGTGTTTACATAATACCATTTCTAACACAGAGCCCATCCATTTTTTAAGATCTGGGGCCTCGTTTGTAAAACACTGCGGAGAGTCCATACTAAATATTTGTGTACCTTCAAATGAAAAAAATGTACGTAGGTCAAAAAATGTTCAGGTTTGTAAAACCATGCATATGCCTGTCTGTACACAATTTCCTTTCATAAATCCCAAATCAACTTGGAATTGTCTGCACATGGATCAGCCTCATATTCTACCCTCTACGTGTCCCTATTCAACAGTAAATGGTCAACGCAAAGCACCTCATGAATGTTGATGCATAGAAATGAGCTGGCTGATCAAAGGTTCTTTACGGTGAATCATGGCAACAACTGAGTGGAAGACCAAGAAAAGGAATTTTTCTGACACAGAAATCACGGTGCTCGTTGGTGAGGTGGAGGTTAGAAAGCACAAAATGTTTGATGGCCACAGCAGTGGGGTCACAAACAAAAGAAAATGCAGCAGAAGGCAACGTGTTGCTCCTGTGGTTAATGCAGTGAGTTCAACAAAAAGGTCAGTTGCTGAGATAAAGAAAAATGGTCCGATCTAAAGGTGGATGCGAGAAAGAAAAAATTGCACCCCACCATCTTTGCTAATTTACACAATCCACATGTGCAGGTGGTGAAGACGTGGGTGAGGTGACTGGAGAAACGGAGTGTGAGTGGTAGTCGCTGCGGTTTCTTCAGTGCGCTCTGTGCGCCTGACAGTTGTGTTCACTGCAATTAGTTTGAACACAAAAACTACATGGAATTTTTAAAATTATACTTATAATCATACTGTGATATATGCACAGTATTGGAAGATATCACTGAAAACTACTGGCGCTTTGTTCTGCAATTCTTTAATGCTTAATGATGTTGTCTTGCATCATAACAACGGCAGATGTTACTTTCATCGGCTGCATGGTTAAGGTGAAAAGGACTCTGTATACTCATGCTTAATATTGGGTATCCTGCCACCTGCCACAGCCCAGCATTATGCCAGCATTTCAACAGTTGCGGTGCGCTCAACAACTGACCACAAGTATCAGTAGCATACAGTCCTCTGTGCTCCACGGGTAGGAATGTGATGGTGAGACAGCACTTATGAAATATTGAGTGGAATTTGATTTAAGATTTGAGTTGTTGTCTATCTTTTACAGTTGAAAGGTGCATGTGGAATAGTTATGACTCACTAGCACAAGCACAAATAACACTGCTGGTTTGAATGTTTATAATAAAGTGGATCTATAAGTAACGTGAGATATGAAGTGAAATAAAATGTGTGAGAGACATCATTATACGCATAATGATTCCTCTCATATTTAATTTCTACAGTCTGGGTTTAATTCACCACCTCCCTTTCTCCGCCACCAATTTTCCTGTCTCCAAAATGTGGCGATGAATGGGTCATATTTTAGTAATTTATGCACATTTTCTAATCAACTTTTGTTTAATAAATCCCACTTTATGATTAGAGAATGGCGTACACACAGTTCAAGCCCTCTTTATGTGTACGCAACCCTTAACCTGAGGATCATTCGGCAGTTGTTACGCCTGCCTTTGTCACTGAAAAGTCATATTTTGATATATTAGGCAATTCTCTATGGTCCCCCAGTAGGCACCATCAAACCTTGCCACTTTTGTATGTATTTAAGTTCTTTTTTATAAACATGTTTGCACCCCCAAATTGCATGTAAAATTGTTCGTTTTTAGCTTTCGTAAGGTGGCATAATAAGAGCACAAAGACGGGTCCTGACTTCTTATTATAATTAGCTCTTTGTTTCATTTGTTTATGTGCTTATTCTTTGACACCTCTCCCATTGTGCCTGCTCTTTCTAAACAGCTGGTCCCATCTCCATGGATCTATTTTTCTCAGCTTTCTTGTCTTCTGCACATCTGTTTGCCTATGTTACTTGACGTGCGAGTTGGAGTGTCGGTACACCTGCATATGTGTGGAAACGGATTTTAAAAAGGAAACATCACCAGACAAAGTGATATCACTGAAAAGGTTAAGTGTGTCTGGGGAGACAAGAGGAGTCAGGTGACCTGCAAACTGATTTGGCATGCTGGATTAGGTTCTGAGCACACAGCTCTGGGGGCAGCTTTTGAAGGGCAGGAGCCGTGAACGGGCCATGCACTGTCTGCAGACACTGCCTAACAGAGCCATAGGAGCAGACTGGCTGTCACTGCTGGCTGGTATGCAGCTCACATCTCACTCCACCCAGGGCTTGAACAGGAGCTCAGCTAGGGCTCGGCAGCACTTCAGCCCCTCTCCTCTGCTCAGTGTAACTCAGCCACTCCTGTCAGGCTGAGAAGGGGGAGGAGAAGAAAAACAGACAGAGAGAGACATCAGCGGTAGTCAGAAAGGTGAGAGTGGTGAGGATAAAGCTTCATACAGTATATCTTGACTGTCAAGGCAGTTGATTTAAAGCATTTACAGGGAAGTTATTGAGAGGCTTTGACAGCAGGTGGTCCGAGTAAGAGATGAAAGAATTCAGGAAACGTAAGGCTAAATCTTGGAGGCTTTTCATTTTTTCTTTACATCCAACTTAAAGGGGTAGGGGTCGTTGCAGTGCTTGTAAGCCTGTTTCATAGGTCAAAGAATGTTACAGTCGTGGCAATGACCCGAAAAAAGAAAAATATTTGAGAATGTGACCCATGCAATAACCAACAGGCTACAACTGTGGCATGGCCCTTGTATCCATTGATGTGGGTTGAAATTGAGGTCTTGACCTCTGTCGTTAGAAGAAGACAGTGCCTGCTGCAACCTGTGGTCCCTTATGGAGGTCAGGGGTTATAATATGGAAGAAGTTTGAAATCATGTGCGGGGTCACTTAGGACTGGGGAAACAAGGAAAAAAAATGGGCCGTGTTCGTTTCTTGGCTTCTGGGCTTAACTTTGCATAGAAGTGTTATGGATGTAACTGCAGGGCAACTTCAGACTGGCGCCACAGATTTGTACAGAGGCTTTAGAGCAAAATGCTTTTGTCAAGTTTTGTGAAAGGCACAGAAGACCAAACTCAGCTATAATTACTTTGAAATGAAGACAACTGAAACACTACTCTGTGACAGAGTAGAAGATTGTCAGCGCTTTTACTAATGGCTTATATACTCTCCAGCTGTAGCAAGGCTGCCCAAGGGCTTTTATAGTCAATAGCTCACTCTAAGTGTTGGGTCTTGGGAAGTTCTCTATAGTGGCAGCAAATGATCTTGAGATCAGCATCCTGCAGAGTCCTCCCTCAGCTGGCCTTATTAAAAATTAATCAAATTGCAATCTGTGTGTTTAGATCGATACCTTGTGTTAACGCAGTGTTAGGGCTCCTTAGCAGGCACAACTGTTGTGATTAATATGGTAGTTAGTCACTTTGCTTCTCAGCCACACCACCTTTACAACATGTTTGTGTTGGCAAACTGATAAAAAAAAGGGTAGTGTGAATGATCTCACATCCACGTGTAATTTTCCCCATAAAGACAAAACAATCAATTCCACCATAGGTGAGGGAGGGTGTGATGTAAATATGTAGTTTTATCTACACTTTGTGCCCCCAGAATATGTCTGCATGTGTATGTGGTTTCCCATCACTGTGCATCTGGCAACACACGTCTACAGCAGTTTATCAGACAGCTGGTCTCATCTGCCAGAGACAAGCAGCTTGTGCTGCTTTCCATTGATTTAGGAGAAATGCTGTTACCTGTGGAGATATCGGTTAGTCTGTCTGTTGGACTGTCTGTTTTTGTCTCCCCCTTGCATCTGCATGTTGGATACAACTGGTACTGACACTTTTTTTTTTTTTCCTCTTCTAGGCTTTCCAAATGAGCCTGCAGCTGACATCGCTCTGAACACAGTAAAGAGCTGGATCGAAGAGAATCCTGATAAGGTAGTTCATGGCAGGGTAATGCATGTTCAAAACAAATAGCTGTCAATCTCAAGCCACCTATGCATCTGTGCTGGCACTGTCTATTTTATGCTATTTCTGATTTGCTATGAGTGGAGATGATTGGACCACAGCAGAAACACAGAACACTAATTATCATGCATCTCTGTATCAGACAGACGTCTTATCCACCTGCCCCGCTTGATCAGCCATTTAGTCTGTGGTCTGAATGCATATCAAATTAAAAGCCAGTCTGAGACTAATCAGGCCTTAAATGGTCTGTTGACTGGTTAATTGGTCTATGCTGGGGAGAGCTATTAAACTCAGAAGAACATAAACACATCAGATGAAATAATCTGAAATTGGTTTTTGTATTAGATGAATTACAGTGATGCCTTCCAGAGACTGAAGGCTCAAATAGTAATTCATGAGCCACTCCATTGTACCACCACAATTTATTTGGTAGAAAACATTTACAAACACTGTCATCTTGAGCAGAAAGCACAAGGAATGGTATACTCTGAAAGACAAACGATCATCTTTAATTTTAGTTATTAGGTAAGTGGCAAAATAGTCATCATTTGAAATGACCATCACAAAGAGACATAATATATCCATCTCCCCAGAGGGAGAAGGAAATGGATGAGGACATTTTAATTTCAAAGCTGCTTTTGCTGAGGATTGAGCTGCATGCTGCTGTAAGGATCTTTGCCACAGAGAAGCTGCCATTACTGTCTTATTATCTAGACAGTGAGAAAAACAAACACGGTGTGTGCTTAAACTACTACTTTATTCTTGAATCTATGTGGTGTCAGAATAGAACTGATTAACAAATATAACTCCGCTTCACCTAGTGTGTTAAAACCTATATATGTGGCTGTTTTGTGATGTGACAGTACTAATTAACCATGTCAAACTCCATGTGACAGTGTTGCAATAATCATGAAGGTAAGACGAATGTCAGTACAAGCAATTTTGAGTTCATTCCACAACACTTTTACAGCAGCATTATTTTATGTGGCATGCATTAAAAAAGAGTATTTATCACCCTGATATATTTTCATTAACAGTTCATGATGATAGAATTTCATCCAGTTGTCAGGAGGCTGTTTGTACAGAACATACATCAGTTTGAGAGTCAGTGAGTGATGGTAACCTTCGGGGGTCATCTCTGTTTACTGTGGCACTGTTTATATCTGTCACTGTGGATTGAGGTGTTTTATAAAGCTCACAGCTTGATGTGCTACAACATCCCTCAGCTGGTGTTATGGATGTTGTGAACAGGCAGCCAAATGATACCGAGCTGCTGGATTACTTTACAGTTGATGTGCCGTGTTTGCGGCACTTGTTCACCGCCTGATGATTGCTGTAACATGTACTTGGGGAATCCATCAACACTCTGGCGTAAAGAAGGTTTTATATAGCTTATTGCTGACTCTAAATAACGAGCTAATGTGCAAAGCTGACTTTTGCGGTGGTGTTGTTCCACATCCAGGATTGCTATTTGCCGGGCGGAGGGTTGCAGTGCCGCACAGAAGAGACAATTTTGTGATGCATTGACTGATAGCTATCTCTGGTGTGGGTAGATCAAGTGGAAAATATTACAATTCATGGAGAGGGGTAGACGTCTACGGAGGCTTCCCTGAGCACTGTTTGGCAAAGCTCCGCATGCACAAGCAGTGGATCTTCAACTCTAACTAGACCAAGAGTGAGTAAGCTTTTAACGAGATCAGAGAGAATAAAGTGATACATTTTACCCAGAAGCACAGCAGTATTACATTGGAAAGTCTTCCAATCAAACCACAGAACAACATGCACTGAAGCAGGAGGTCTTCCCCTCCAATTTTCAATTCATTCACCGTCGCTTGGTGCTTAGTTACTCCTGCTGCATCCCCAAACAGATTTTTTAAAAGGATACATGATATAAAAAAAAAAATCCATTTTTAAAAGTGATTATGTCAGTTTAGTTTTTACCTCAAAGAAATAAAAAAAATGAAGTAGATTTTAAATGAATGTCTAATGGAATTTTATAGTGCCTGAGGAACTGGCATGATGTCTTTCCTGTTAGCTGTGTTAGCGTTTTGTTGCACATTAAATGTTAAGGTGAATGTTGTCTGCTTTGTCTGCTATGTTTAGAAAAGCAATTTATCACTGCAGCATTTACTCGACTGACACACCCACTGTCAACCTTACTGATTACTGACATGATACTGTCTCAGGCTTTGTGTCAGCTCATAAGAAAATTATGAGCTGACAGCATGTCTTGAATGTAGCTTACAGTCAATAAAGACATTGGGAACTGAAGGGAACTCGGGGAGTGCAGACCTCCACAGAGGCTAATAGTCCAGTCTACTATGATATGCAAATCTGCAAGAGCAACCATTACATACGCCAGTGTCTGAATATATTTCCAAAAGTATGTAGTTATTGAGTTTTTGAACATGGTCCAGGTTTACTTCAGTTACTAAATTAGTATTCCCCATTTTTGGATCCTTTGTTTACCAGAGATATGCAAGAAAAACAATGTTTTCTTCACAAATTGAAGGTAACACAAGAGTAACACATGAGTAACTGATGTATAGATGGTCATTGTGTGGATTAAGTATTCCTTTAATATCTCTGGTTGAGTTAATTGTGGACAATTTACATTAGGATGTAAGTAAGAGTATAATTAGTTGCATAATATGTGTGTATTTACATTTCCATAGCCACACTTTAATTTTAGAAAAAAGTGTTTGTACAGTTCTGGTGGTTTCAGTTGTACCAGTTCACCCATTACACTATTGTCCCCAGATGCTCCATTAAGACTGCTTTCTGTATGAAGTTTGAGCAACTACATGTGAAGGTGACCCCAAAGGATTACTGGTACATGTGAATGCTGATTATGATGTGGAGTCATCGTATTTCCACAGTTGGCTGTTTTAATACTGTCTACTGGATTTTAAGATTTATGGTATTTGTTTGCCAAGGCCAAATGCCCTATCTTGCAATGTTAACAAAAGTGAAAAAAGTTTGTGTATCCACCCCGGGATTCTGACCCGCTCAAAAAAATTCAATAGGTTATTCGTGCCCATGCTACACCTTTCCATCAAGTTTCATGAAAATCTGGCCTGTAGTTTTTCTATAAACATGCTGACAAACAGATAAACATCGAACCAAAATCATAACCTCCTTGGCATAGGTAATTAAAGCCTTAAATGTACTTTACATATCATGCACATTGTTGTTTTATTAATTTTCTCAATCTCTCTTCAAAGACTGACAAAGAGATTATGTTGTATGCTATAATATGAAGAGGTTCACAAAAGTTCAGCATTGCTACAGTAGCTCATATCACAGATTGCAACCAGCTATTCCAAAGATAGTGAGAATGAGAGGTTTGAAGCCCAGTTTATCATGCACGGAACAATAGGACTAGATTGCTCCGCTCGCTCACCTCCAGCTCTGTGCACTCGGCCCCGTGGAGCTTGTGTTGTGGGCGTCCACAGAGACGAGTCATTTCAGGGCCATGATAAGGGCTCTGCTTTGGGGAAGATACTCTGCTATTGTGGCTGAATTTCAGTACAATGGGCTGGCTGAGGATCTAACACACTGGGGTGGCAGAGTACAGGCCACAGCCCCCTCACTGCAACCCCCTCCATGGACACACACACACACGCTCTCACTTGAAAGCATTGTCTAGGTATGTCCAGCTCTTTATGTGTGTGCATGTTATTCACAGTGGTGAAAAGTAACTAGTACTTTACCTGAGTGTCTCCTTTTTCTGCCACTTTATTGTACTTTCCACTTCAGCATTTATTTGATAATTTAAGTCACTAGTTACTTTTAAGATTCAGATTAATACAAGATATAATTGACAAATAAATTATGTTTCATTATGGGTTAAGGGAAGACTATTGAAATCACAAGCTACTCAGCAATATATAAAGTAACTTAAGTAAGCTCAACCTTTACCAGCTGCAACAATAAAGTGACATACACATTAATGCATCCATAATTATAATCCAATAATACATTATTCTGAAATATGCCATTCTACATATTTGAAATGGTATGCTAATAGTTTTGTACATTTACTTAAATAACATTTTGATTGCAGGACTTGCAGAGTATTTATACACTGTGGTATTGCAATTTTTTTCTTAAATAAAAGAGTACTTCTTTCACCACTGGTTAATCAGTTGAGATACATGTGAATTTGTCAGGTTATACAGTCACACACACACACACACAGCAGCTGGTCTGTAATTGTCCACTGATTGAAATGTGCACACAAGTGGGTCTGAAGTCTCAGGACACTGTAACGGCAAATAGCAGAGGACTTTGTGTCCATACATTGTGTTTGTGTGTGTGTGTGTGTGTGTGCGTGTGTGTGCAAGACGGGGAGCGGAGGAAAAAAAGAGGACACTGCGTGATTGATTAGCAGTGAGTTTATCTCTCAGGCCAGCACACTGTAGCCCTGATGCACTCACCAGCACACAAAGGGCCGCAATGCCAGCGTGAAATTCACTCTTAAAAGCACCTAGACTTCCATTGTGGAAGAATAAACAGCCTTTCCGTGGTCAGGGGGAGCGGATCCTTTAATCTAGAGAGACTCGAGTGCAGGAATGATCCTTCAGATCACAATAGATGAAAGAATAAGGGAGGTCAGCGTCCCTGTATCCACTGCACGAATAAATGAAATAGAATATGTGGGCATGTGTAAACAACAGACCAGAAGGCTCTAATTTCTTCAAAAATGCATAAGGGTTTGCAGACAGAGAGGCAGTGACAACCCAACACAACCAGTTCTCCATATGGTATTGGAGCAGTTTCCTCCTGCTCCCAGCGCACACACCCCTCCACTCATCTGGCTTTGGTTTATTTCTCATTTTCAGATCTAATTTGGTTTAATTCAGGCTTACATAGGTTTAATCTGCAGATGAAAAATGTGGTCTGACACTTTATTTGGCTGCCACGGATGTGCTCTGGATGGCCAAGCTTTTTAATGAAGCTTTTCGAGGGCCCAGCAGCCCAGCATTACTGACACAGTCTGAACACTTGAGACAGATTGGGAGTCTGTAATAAGCTCTGCTGCGCTGCGCTGCTCAGGACAAAATTGATGTGTAGAGATTTCACCTTTCAACATCACTCTGGTTTGGGTTTTGGTATTAAGCACTCCACTGTGCCGGTGACGCTCCCAAAACAGGTGTTTACATCCCTTTTCCTGTTCTGTGAATGATCTGTTTACCTTAGCAGCATTTGTCATTTAAGACACCTGATAATAAATTCCATCTCAAGCCAGAGCCCGAGACTTAACAGTGATTTGTGACAAATGTCAAGTGACTATTAGGAATAAATACAGTATGGTGCATGTCTTGTATGATTGTGTTTTTCTCTGTAAATGGATATCAGTTTAGGAAGCTGTCTGGGTTTTGGCAGACGGGGCTCTAACATGAGGCATTCATTGTCATTCAGCTGAATACGATGGATGGTTGCCGTTATCATGGCTATATTGTGCGGTTCACCTTTAGAAAATGTGTATTACATTTTTGAGTATTGTGACCAGCTTTATCAAAAAGGCATGGTTAGCAGACACTGAACCACATTCGTATGTGCTCCTTGCTTGTTTATCACTGTCTATACATGGTGCTTAGAATGATGATGAATTGCCCCAGGGAACACAAAGAGAATACAGAGTGGAAGTCCCACCTTTTTTTCAAGCTAGCCTCTGTTCCATTAGCCTCGTCCAGACAGTATTTTTCAGTGGAAGGTTTCTTTCATCAGTCTTTCTAAGAGGCTGAAACATGATAATGCTTGTTAAAGTGGTATCTACTACTGTAAGGGACAGTACAATTTCAGTACCTCCTTATTATAACCAAAATAAAAGTGATTATTTTCTTTTCAACAGCTGTCATGAGGTTTCAGTAGCAACATGGAAGTTGGGCACTACTGTAGATATAGCAGACTGGAGAGCTGAATATGAATAGCCCACTCATGTTTCTAGTCTGAGGTCCTCACACAGTTAGACAAGTCTATAATGCTCCAGTCAGCTGGGTCTAGGACGTGTGCTGCTGGGCAATAATGATGAGTTACCACAGAATCTCTGAGGAGCACATTTACTGCATATTCTGTTGTGTTGTGACTGAAAATGTATATTGAGTCTCTGGACTACAGATAAAAAACCTCCTTGAATCAATGGCTGCAAACTGTAACACTTACTATTCAGGCTGAGGCTTTTTATTCAGCTCTGAAGGACAAACCTTTCTTGTTTTACAAGATCTGGCACCGGGGCTTGAACACATTGGCACTGAGAAGGCCTAAAAACTGATTTTTGAGGCCAAGGGATGTAGCCTGTAAAAGCATCTACAGGAAACAGTGTTATCTAATGTGTGTTTGTAGCAAAACTGTGGAACCCATCAAGCAGCAGCTAAGGTTAATTTTCATTATCAATTCATCAGTCAGTTATTTTTTTAACCATTTGATCAATACGATGTCAGAAAACATCACCCAAAGGGAAAGTTGGCATATTCAAATTTCTTGTTTTATCAAACCAACATTCAAAAACTAAAAGATATTTAGTTTGAGATCATAGAAAACAGTTAAATCCAGTAAATATCTACATTTAGGAAGCAAGAATTTTGCTTTATTTGTCTATATATTTATTTGTATACATTCATTTATTGCCTAAAAGTGACTTTAAACCTAGTGTATAGGATGTAGGGGGACACATTTTTTGTTACCTTACTACCCTACCCTAATACTGACTACAGATAGGAACATTCAGGTTTTCAGGAGAGGTTTCAGGTGATTGCAGTCGCAGGTTCACCACTAGATGCCACTGAATTCTACCCACAGGACCTTTAAAGGAATAATGTAGCTGTAGAATAATTAACTACAGTAAATGTACCAAGAGGGACTTACAGTAAATAGTGTGTATATGTTAAGAGATAAACTGGACACGTGATTGTTTTTCAGTTGATTTTAAAATCAGTAATAAAAAAGCTAATAAAGACATCATTGCTTTATCGTGAGTAAAATGACAAAGTGCTGAAATGTTACCATACAGTACAGTGATAAATACACATTTAGATAGTGGACTGAAATCCCTGGTGAATTCAGCTTATACTGATGAAAGAAGTCCTCTGTTGGAAAACACTTTGAGAGTCCAAAAGCTACCGTAACAGAGACTAACACTAAGTGGGGCGGTGTGTGTTAACTCCCTGTTGCTGCATTGCCTCTTCATGGTGTTTTCATTGTTTGGTATCCAGTGAAAAGACTTTGCCAAGTGTCGCATCTGCAGCCGAGAGAGGCACAAATTTGCTCCGTGCATGCCTCGAGGACGCTGATGTGCCGCTGATGGTTTGTGCAACTGGCATGGTGTTCAAAGGCAGCACTGGTCTTTTGAAGTCAGTGTCTAGCCCCTTTGAATCGTTTGCTGTGACTGAGAGCATCAGGGAGATACGGCCAGATCAGGAGCCGGGAGCATGACTAAACACTCGACTCTGCATCCACATACTGTACTGTCTGGATGGAGACGCACAGTTTGACCTGAGATAACTGTATTCTCTCTTCAGCCTCTCTGTCAAACACCTGCAGTTTTGGCTATAGAAATGCTTTAGAGAGAGTGTGTGAATGCCTTATTAGTTTTCTCTGTCAGAGAATTACTTTTCTGGCACCAGTGCTAATGCATGCCATGTAGTCTAATACATTAGTGGCAGCCATTTGGCCCAAGGCAGTAGAATGGGGATTTTATGGCTTTTATGATCTGAGGATTTTATTATCTGGCTCACTCTGGATAATATGATGTGTGCTCTTTGATTCCCTTGACCCCAGGTTGGTGTAGTTAAATACTACTAGTTTCAGTGTTTAAATAGATTTAAGATACAGATCCAATTTCTGTATTGACACTAGTGAAAGTTATTTCTTAAATGTTCAACTTTTAGCACTTTATCTGCAGCAGTTTTGATTAAACGCTCCTGCTGTCAAAGATAAAGAGAAGTTTATCACAAGCAGGAAAATGCTACAGTATTTTTAATGTTTATCTGAACGGTTTGATTGAGCTCTTGCCTTCAGAGAGAAATCCTCTCTGCACGAATGGGGATTAAGCCTATCATCTCTCTATCTTGTCCAAAGACCAAGGTGTTGCTTTACTCCTGGTAATTGCAGAATGATCACCTTATTCTCTGATGTAAGGTGACTTTGAGTCTTCTGTTTGGAGGCGAATGAATATTGAATGTTCTGTTAATGCTCTGTCCCTACTTAGAATAAAAGGAATAAAGGAATAAATAAAACTCCACTCACAGGATTGATTAAATCTCTCTCTCTCAGAAATAAGTAAATAATTTAAAAGCTGTTTATGATAGCACAGTTCTTAAATAAAGCTTTGAATGTAATTGCTATGGCTGTTATTGAGGATTACAGAGCCAACTAACAAGTAACAAAAACCATAAGAAATATCAGACATGCATAATTTATCTTTATGGGTAATACAGATTGCTAGCACTTGTTTGAGACTATGTAAAACTGCCTTTTTCATGGTGAGAAAGACTTCTGCGTTTTATTGTTAGGGACTGATATCTCCTCCACATCCAGGTGCTCTTGTACACACGCACCGAGCCCACCAATAAATACAGCCCACTGCACCCTAACACATGGACAGTGAGATATGATGCCCTCTGAGTTCAGCTCTCTCCGTTCGTGCAGATACTGTAGTCCCACCTCCATGCTTACTGTGCTGGAACAAGCTATCTTAATGACATGCTAATTGATTTAGTGTAGCAGAGATAGCGGTAGGCTGGCACACCGTGATAAAGCAAGAGTGGGTCGAGCTATTGGTTCAGAAGAGGACAGGAGACTCATCAAACTCCGACTAGCTCATTCACTCCCATTTGAACACAATTTTACACTGCAGTATCCCACTCCGAAGCATGGAGACCTTTACTGTGGAGGTGTTGTGAATGCCATTTAGTGTATGCTCTTGTAAGTACAGCATATGACCTAGTAAGCTCCTTTCAAGACTGCCGCAAGTTCAGATGACACACAAAAAACCCCTCTGCTGTTTTGTCAGGAGAACGCTCATCACAGCCATTAATTATGTCATCTATCTATGGCCTGCAGAAACAGATAGTGGATGAAAAACATTATGACCACTCCACTGTCCTTTCATTCACTTATGCTGATAATAAGCCATAAAGTCTGGGACACACAAATAACCTTGCTCAGCATTGCCAGTGTAATGAACTTCTTACTGAAGGGTACAGCAAAAGAAAAACGTACACAGCTGTTTGTGAAGTGAATATGTAAAGTTTTTTATTAATATGGCAGCAAACAACTATTTGCTATGTAAAGATATAGTGCAGTAATGGCGTCCAGAGCCGAGAATTAAGTCACACTCACTCACTCACTCCGAGTTTCTCTGTTAGTTGTTGTGGTAGATATTAGTGCATGTGAGTCCCGTGTGTGTATCCCACAGGGCAGCTTATTGCCACCACTCTGCAATGCGCTTATACAGCGGTTCCCGCTTTTGTCGCCATCCCAAACCACAGCATCATTGTGGAAGCGTAGCCCCCACCATGCGGTTCTCCTAGGTTAACACCATTAGCTCTGTCAACACTGCGGTCATTGTTAGCCCTATTCATGCTTAGGGATGAGTACCAGAAAACCCAGTATTAATTGAGCCCTGGGGCTAAATTTTCAAAGACTGTAGTATTGATAAGCTCTGACATTATCGATTCTTTTATCAGTACTTTTTAACATTTTGGTTTAATTAATCATCATCCTGCAGAGTCTCACCTGCACTCTGTGTCTGGGCTGACCTCCTCCACACACACACACACACACACACACACACACACACACATGACACAGAGTTAAGTCAATGAACAGCAAAGTGGCCGTAGTGGAAATAAAGTGAACATAACTCAAAAATTACTGGAGCTGACTACACTGGTGACTGTAAGTGCAATTAAACCTTCATGAGTAAAAAAAACAATACTTTATCAATGCACATGTTTAGCAATCATGAACATGTAAACAGCGATATTTCATCCTGCTCTGTCCACAGTCTCTCATCCACTGCCTCTAACATTATGTTCTACACAAGGACAGCACGCTTGTACGGCTAACAGCGAATTGTTACAAATTCACTAAAACGATGGCTTAGTTTGTCACTTACCTCAAAAGTGGGCAAATTGTTTTAAACTGAGCTGCTGGCTGACACAGACAGCCCCTCCTCTCTCTGCCAGTACTAATGTTACCTGCATGCAGTGACTCAAATCAGCAGAGAGACAGGAGGACAGGAGGAATGACTTACAGTGACTGATAAATACTTAACTTCGCTCAGTATTGTGATGTCAGGAATATTATTTATATAGTGACTTTGCTACCCTATCCCTATTGTTAGCTGCTAGTCACTGGCTGAGCCACCTCCATGTTGAGAACCATGTGCAGACAACCTCTGAATCATAAATATACTCTGAATGTTGTATATAGCTCCTTTAACTATATGTCTTATACCAGAATATAAAGTTTGATCTCAGTAGCATTTAATGACAGTCCTCAAGCTAGTATCAAGTCTGTAGCTTAGAAGTCTCAAGTGATTTCTAAGTGACATATATGTAAGTGGAAATAGATAGTTTTTTTGCTTTAACTTATCATTATGAAGTAAATGTTGCATGCACAATGTGAAGACTGCAGAACAACGACACCATCAGCATTTAAATTGATTACCTATAAGGCTCGCTTTCACTCTGCCATTGGGTACGCTCTCCCAGAGAATTGAAAGCTCGATTTATGTCACAAAGGACGTGCTTCAACCATTGCACAACCAAAACAGGAAGAGGATATAACTCTTGATTTCCCCGGAAGCTATTGGTAGCTATCCCTAGTTACTGGAGAGTAATAATGTAAACTCTTTGCAGTTAGAGGAAATGGCATGGCGGGTGGTGGAACAGCCACACTAACTGTGGAAACTCACACAGTAAGCACCATGATTAGCAAATCAGCAGACGTCCATTTAATGTGCAGCTCTGTGACCATAAAAAAGAATGTTGTGTAGTCAACAAACTCATTTGCCACAGCTTAACTTTTTACAGTTATCAGATTCCCATGCTTTCTTGTTTCCCAACCAGTGTATTATTTTCCACAAGTAAAAACTCTGCATAGCACTTGCAGAATGAATGAGAGCTTTATGAAGTTTCTCACAAGTTTTATTTTAAAAGTTACAAGACAAAATATTTCAAAAATAAGGGTTAAGATCGGTTGTGTTCACCATTTGTGCAACATATGTGGCAGTACTGTAACATAATGAAAGGCAATACCTAAGCAGCAATGAAATGCTTGACCTTCCTGTTCAAATATTTGTTTCAGCATGAGGTCACTACTCATGCAGCGGCAGCCTCTTTCACAGTTCACAGTTGGTCATTATCAGCCACCTCATCAACAAACTTGCTTACAGTGTGAATATTGTGTTATGGTGCCGCAGGCAGTGTGTCTGTTTCTGTATGGGGAGCACATATGCAGGACTTCCCGGTGCTACCGATGTTGAAGGGTTGAGTTTCGGTTCAGGGAGGAGGGGTGGGGACCACCGCAGTGATTACTTTAGCTGTTGCCGTGTGATTGCACGGTCTCTGGCATGTGATTAGGGGGAATGGGCCGTATCTCTCACCATCTCAAAGGGGGATCAAATCAGCCTCAAAGCCTGGCTTCAGGCGGTGGTGCATTTGAAAGTCAATGTTTTATTTCTAAGCATAAATTACTTGATCAGGGCACTTTTTTGCCCAAGGTTGTATTCAGAAGTAAGGGTTGCCACAGTTAGATGGGCTCCAGTGTTTGCATATGTCATGTCACACATGTCCCCATCAAGTTGATTTTTTATTTCTGCATGGATTTAAAAAATTGGCCAGGATTAAAGACATGTAAACATTTTGCTTGTGCTATTAGTCATGTGCTTTTCCCTAAATATTCCAGTCATATATCTACATAAAACTATATGATATGTCTTTATACTAACCAGCAGTATATTGAAAGCTGTTTAGGTGAAGATGAAAATGCTCATATTTCCAGTGATATCCAATTGATTCAGTGAACCATAAATGGGTGTAAATGCTCTTCAAAGTTGTGTTAAAGGTTGAAGCTGTGGTTCAGTTCAAGTCATGCTGAGTTCTGAAGCGCTAATCCCCCATGCAGTTTGCCTTTTCCGAGGGAGCTTTCTGTTGAGCTGCAGGAAGAGAGATGTTTAAAGCTGCGGGTCGGTGTGCGTCATTACCAGGTGTGATTATGGCCAGATGTGAGCAACGCTATCGCTCTCAGCCTCTGCCTCACCACCCCTGCATCTAGCAGGCCTTTAAAATATGTCATTGTTTGACTGTTACCTTTACTGACGAATGTTCTCAACAGTGCTGATTGACAAGGGCATCTGTCTCTGTGGGACACAGCTAGCAGGGCTGGCACAGTAGGAGTGGTACATGTTGTAACTCAACAGGGCTTCAGAGATAACGCTGGGCACCGAGGGTCAGCTACATGGTAGAGGAGGATGATGGATAAAACAGGAGGCACTCACTGTGCAGTGGCACCCTTAGAAATTTTTCATAGGGGTGGCCAGACGGGGCCAGTAAAAATCTTGGGGTGGCACACCAAAACCAAAAGCCATAAGTGAATTTCAGGGATTTGCTTATGCTCTTGAAGTATATACGACAAAACCTGTGTTAATATAGAGTTAGATGATCGCATACTGATATACTTTTGTGTCTTATTTTACAGTTAATGCTAACTATCTGATGTGCAATGTGCCTAGACTGACAGTGGTTCAGTTAACACTTAACGATCCTGTTTTAAAATGTTTTGTATCTGTACATGTGTTTGGTGTTTCATTGTTCTTCAAACAGGATGGTTGTTCTTTTCCTTACAAAGACAAGTACACGGCTTAAATTTGAAGGAGTTCATTGACTGTAAGGAACAAAACATCTAGTTTCACAAGATATCACTACCTTTGTGTACCTTCAGTAACTAACTTCAAAAAATAAGTGCGCCACAACCTCCCTTTTCACCAGGGGGGGCAGCATTTGGGTCAGGGGGGCCATGGCTCCTCCAGTTTCTGCTGTCACTATGTGAAGGCTGTAGGGCTAGAATTCAAATAGTAGATGCTTTACTTCATAACACCTCTACTCAGTATTCTCTTAGTCTGACAATATAAATGTAATTGAAAAAAGAAAACCACATCCTTACAGCCCGACTCATGGTATCACCTGCTGTATGAAAAGTTTTTAGAGCCTTTTTCATTTCTGTGAATCGTTATATTAACTGAGCAGGTTGGTGAAGCTCTAGGCAGGAGTGACAAGGCCTAGAGACAACCTAGTGTGTTTACGCCGCATTACTATGCAAATGCAAAAATAAATAAGCAAAGCGGCTTACTTTTTCTGATGTTTATAACGGCTGTGTGTGTTAACAATGCGACCCAAGCTTGAACCTTCGTCAGAGCTGTCTCCTCTCTGCCTTGTGCAACGTTCCCGGACCAGACACTATCTGCTGGCCCGCTGTATCCCCAGGCTGTCCGAAGTAATCAAAGGAGGGCAGCATTAATTGCTCGACCCTGGCAGGAAGCCAGGTGGTCTGGCACGGGTCATCACCTGCCCAGGGAAAGGTCGCCCCTCATCCTCTCATCCTCTCATCGACTATCCTCCTTCTCCTTTCTTTCCCTTCACCTTCTGCCACAGCCAAGCAACAGGAAGTTACGGCCCGTTCTCTCGAGGGGTGCCGCAAAGTCACCCCAGCCAAATGCCCGTCTTATTTTCCAAGCAGCAATGCATCTCACCTCAAAGAGTAATAACATTCCATTTGAAATAATGGCTGGAATTGGAATTGGGCCCGCCCGCTTTCCATAAACCCATTTCAGACAATGGTCCCACTCCTATTACACAATGTCTGTCTCTATACCGCGGCATAAACATCTTAGAAGGTGCTGTTCCAGGAAGGGCAGGGGTTTGTCTGACTTATGGCTGATACATTCATCAAGCTTGTGCCAAGCCAATATCACACTGTCAGAAGGGAGCATGTGGCATTCTATCACCATGAGAGGCTGTGACAGAACAAGTCCTTTTCCATTACGCTCTCTCAGGGCAATCTCTGATATTGCCTCTCTGCTCCTCCGTAATGCTGTTTATTTCAGTTGTTTGCACTGGTGGATTCCATATTGCTGGGTTTCCCTTTCTGGACCTTCATCAGTGTGAACCTAACCGAATTTGAGCATTACTATGTCAGTAATGTATTGAAAAGTGCAGAGCTGCTCCTCTCATTTTTTTAAATGACTGTGAACCATGCCTATGCTGTGTATTCACTGTTTAATGTATATTTCAGCGTAAAATATTTTAACAGGGCAATAAACTGTATTTCAATTTCAAATCGATAAACAGGCCTACATAAATTTTGCCCTCACCTGCTTTCTTGTTAGTGGCAAACTGCAGCACTCAACTCAAGATTCTTCGATCTGTAACTACCTAAATTCCTCCTTCTCATTTAATAGGCTGACAAACGCCTCTTCCTCCTTATCCCAGACATATTAAAGGGAGCGGTTGATGCGCTCAGCCTTTCCTAGCTCTCTGTATTCCCTGTGTTTCCTATTTTTTATTCAGTAGAGGACGTTAAGAAGCTGTCGCCCTGTGGAGTGGTCTCTAGTAACCTCCTGTGTTCTCCTCGCCTGGAGCACTGAATTACTATTTACGTGCTGAACTTTGACAGTACACCAGAGTCTGTCCCTGCGCAACCAGCATAGCTAAGGCAGTGTTCCTATGAAGTTGTACTTGTCTCCTGCTTTTATGATTTCCTCTTGGCTGAGCAGAAGGTGGACTGGAGTGAACTGGGGAAGAGTAAAGTGTATGAAAAGAGTATGCTCATCAGTGGCAGTGGCTTGCAGAAACTGCAAAATAAAGTCAAAATATATCTATTTTTGATACGCCCTCAACTTTCTCCCAATTCCTTTTCTAAGCTTGGACGATCTCTAAATCTGATGTCCAGTTCCAGCTTGTTTCTTCAACTGAAACAAATCAATGGGATTTGTGGCTATTTTTTAATCACTGTTAACAGTCTCTCCTGAGTGCTGAAATGAAAATGTACCCCCCTTCATGAAGTCATCGGATTAGATTTGTTCACAGTTATGGGATAAAAAGCACTCTCACTGTGTAATGTGAACACCACAGATAGAGTTTTTCATAAAAGCTTTGATGGACATCAAATCTAATCTGAAGGATACAGAGCCAAAGTATTCTGGCAAATCTGGTACGATTTTCTGCCTTTGATGCACAGTAATTCAGCCTTCTCATCTGGAGAGGGCAAACCTCAAACTGAGCAGACAAGATTTTCTCAAAGAATGAGGTTACACTGCAGACATTCGTTCTCCAATGGGAACTATTGATTATTTCACATGTCTGTCTGGCTGTGGGATTTTTCAGCACTTTCATGGCAGAGTTTTCTGTCAGATATTTGTCCTTACTCGTAAAACCCAGAAAGTTCATGTTGTAAGTTGAGAGTCGATTGCCTTTTTCCTCGTTGCTTGGGGCCATTAATGAAATATGGCCATGTTTTTTATCCAACTGTCTCATAAAGTTTGGAAATGTCACAAAAAATAAAATGTAAATGAGATGAATTCCCCTCAGCTGTGTTAAAGAGAATAAAAAGGCCCTTTAAATATGAGAAATCACAACCTTTGTGAAAGTGGCAGCCTTTGAAGAAAATATATTCTATTAATTGCATTGGGGAAGCTTTTAATGATGTTTGAATGTGTGTTCATTTACATACGTCCCATCAGAATTCCTAAAGACCCTTTGTAACTATTGTGCATTGTGATTTTACATTTAATCATAACTATAAATAATACTTCTTTAAAAGTGTGGGTTTTTTTAAATCAGAAGGATTTTTCGACACTTTTTAAACAGCAGTCAGAGGAGTAAGGTAGAAAATTACATAGCCTGTGATCATTGTTGTGCTGTAAATTGTTGGCTTGTTAGGAGACTGGCTCGTGCTGCACTGCGGGCATTGAATAACAAGCTTTTGATAAAGCAGGTTCATCATGACGAACAAAGGCGGTTGAAATAAATGGACTCCACTGAGCCAAATGGGATAATGAGTTATCTTGGATATACTGATAATCATACTGATACTGAGCACTGGAATTATTAATTCATTGGAAGTGCCTGTAGTACCCACAATCAGCAGGTAAAAAGCTATTGTCAAGCTGGTATGCTAATACAGTAGTTATCAATGCTGCATTATAATGTGACTGATACCAATGCAGAGAAGTGTAATCAGCCATATGCCCATGTCTAATATTGTTATTGAAGTGTAGTGAAGATCCCTGTCAACACCTGTGCTGTTGTTTGTGAGCATCCCGCTCTAATGGCTTCTTAATGCACACTTATGAAATACTGTATGCAGTTTAGCTTAGGTTGGCTTCTGGCAGGGAGGCTGACTGCAGCCTGTGCTGTATTTCAATGCATAACAATTATTAAATATGCTGTCAGCCTGGCTCTCACGCTCCCAGCCAGGCTCTTGGTCTGAGATGTTGTCCTGTATATCATAAAACAAGACGGGATGTAATGAAGATAGACAGACTGTCTGAGCCATGACCTTCATAACACACAGAGTACACTTGAGCTCGCCTCACTCTCCAAACACTGTGTTTAGAGGAGCTCCTCTCTCCATCTCTGACACATCCTCTTTGCGTCTAGTATCCCTCAGATGTTTTCGTAGCACGCTGTTTATGTAACACTGGCTCCAGACTGCAGAGGAAAAATTTACACAAGTCTTGTTTAAATAAACTACAATGCAAAATAATTACCCACTTTGTGTCTGCTGCTGTCAAGGCAAACTGAATGACATTAAAGTATGAGCACTGGGTAGCATCAGCATAGGCACTTTTCATCCTCATCTGACAGACGGATTGAGAGGGATCTCTGGAAGGCTTTGAGTTTTTTTTGCCATTTGAGTTCTCTCAACACGACCTGATAAGACCCTATTCATCCTCTCTCCCTTCATCAGCCAGCCAGAGGTTGGACCATAACCAAATTTATCCTGTCACATCATCACTGAGACTTCAGACATACTATTGTCTATGTGCTGCTGACAGAGTGCTCAGTGGCAGCTATTGATCTGGTGTTAGCAGGGAGATGATGTCTTAATAGAGCTAACAAAGACATCTTTCAAGGTTAAGCATGGCATGTTCCTTCATGTACAGTATGTGCCTGTGTGTGTGCATGCTTGTGCGGCTATGCTTGTTTACGTGCAGGACAGCAGGACAGTGCCTTAAATGGCATTTATCGATCTCTATTTGCAATCAGAGTCGATTCTAAATTGGTTCCAGCTGGCGTAACGTCAATTTGAGTCCTACAAACAAGTAGTTTTTCTCTGGGTGCATGCTGGGCCTTGTATTGTAGGCCTGAGAGGGCTGCATCATCTGACAGCTTTGTGGTTTCTCCTGACAGAGCAGACTTATTTATGTCTCTCATCCTCTGTGCAGCCTCTCTGAAGGCCCATGCAACAAACCACAGAGACTGCACTGCTCTTGACAGGGTATCACACAACAAAGCCCTCACACTCATTTTTGACTGGCAGCAGCCAACCTCCAATTTCCGTGTTTCTGCCGCCATGAAATCTGGCTCTTAGCAGGTTCATGACATGTTTGATGTGGGGATTTTATGGTTTATTATGAGTCTGCAACTAGTGGGGACTAATGTTTCAGTCTGTGCCCTTGAATTTAGTAATGGCTCTCTGGATCAGCAAGGGATACCTCTCTTTAATTTGACTTTGAAAATATGCTTTTTAAAAAAAAAATTCCCTTAATGTTGACTTTAGAGCAAGGAGAGAAACAGCAACAGTAACACTGCAATTTGGTTTGGCAGAGTGTTTAATGTTTATCTTTATGTTTGTAGATACAGTAAGCATCGGCTGATGTGGGTATCAAAGTCTAATATTTCAGGCAAAATGTTGGATTTGTTAAAACAGTTTCATAGTCCACTAATAATGGTCTCACAAAAGGGCTCTAAGATGACACACTGAATGACTTAAGAGTAATAAAATTCGTATCACAGTCATACTTCAGTCGACCATTCATCTCAAGGTTGCAATTCCAGGAGGGGTTTGAGGAGAAAATTAAAAAGAAAATTAAAAGAATTTCAATTAAGTGATTTGCTGAATTGGAGGGAAAATGGCAGTGATGTGGAAAAGGCTTTTAATCTTGGTGAGCCACCTCTTGTTCCATTAAGCTCATATCCCCTGCTTATCTCACTAATCATTCCTCCCAATGCCAGCAGTCTTGGCGATTTTTAATGAACCCATTATGTCCTGATTCAGTCCACCAGGACTGGCAGGCACACCATACGCTCATGAAGTGGGCTGGAAACAATCAAAGTACAATCATGCCCTCGTGATGATGCTACGGCCCAGTTAGAGACAGAGAAAAATTGCTCACAAAATCCCCAATGTGGCTTTTGGGAGGTCAAAAAGCCTGCAGCCAGGACAGAAAAATAAATACTGTGTTAAGAAAACTCTGTTGAGTCTCTCTGCCTGCGAGAGGAGGCATGGCCTCAGAGTCGTCTATGTCAAGCTGTTTGCATCATTACAGTGTCGTTACTGGAGGATTGTCAGTCCTAGAGAGGGGTGAGTGAAAAAGACATGACTGTAAGACAGTAGCTGAGAAGCACAAAAAGAAGCTGAATGTAGTCTTCAGTGCACAACCGCCCTTTACTTTATAATAATAGCATAGTGTGTCATATAGATGTGAACAGAACAGAGGTACATAATGATGATATCAAACACTCCACCCTCTTGCCAGTGCACTGTGCTAGTCATTTTCAGCATCCCCACCTCTGTGCACGTTCTGATCTCCTGTTCTGATGTGGAGCTCTGTGCTGCTGTGTGGGCTAGCACACTTCAGCCTCACCGCCCGCAGTAAAAAGCTAAATACATTCTTTCTTTTATTCATGCAGCTCTTGTCTCAGCAGACGTTCTGTTTGTGAATTTTCTTTGTGGTTTTGGATGTGCATTCAACATGTTAGTTTCCTTTCCCTGATTTCATTAGATAACTATGGCAAACTTCAAAAGGCTTTAGATGAAGCACACTGTCTTGGCAGCACGAGCTAGGACACACTTTGTCTCATTTCTGGTTTTAGGGCTCAATAATTAAGGAGGTGCTTTAAGAAAATAAAGGCTGTGTTTTATTCAGGTCACACAGGAAAAGATAAAGCAGTCCGTGGGATGACTCAAAGCAGTTGTTTTCACCTTATGAACCCTCAGCAGCTATTTTAATAACTGGCTGTGTAAATGGATGCATGCACAATATGTAGCCCTTCTAACATATTCATTTGTAATGAATTAGATGTCTTTAATTGTATATGTGAGTACTTTTATTATAACCATGAACTAATGTAGAGTAAAAGGAAGTAGTCTGACCCTTGTTTCATTTACGTTATAACATAATAAAAAGTTGATCACAAAAAATGCTTTTAATGAAGAGATTCTAGTCAAGGTTATCAAAACAAAATGTAATTTGTTTGCATCTTATTGTCTCTAGCCTGTCAACTGTGTTGGGGTCTCTGAACTCCAATATAGTATGAAGTTTTGAAGAGCCTAGTTTTATGAAGATTATTTGATAATTCCTGTCTTAGAAGAAGGAAACAAAAAGATACAAACTGTATACTTTGCACTTACCTACTTTCACAAGATACTACTTTTCTCTGCAATTGGACATACTACAGTATCAATATTTTTGTTGAGCTGTTGGAAAACCTTAAGTTTCATTGGATGCAAAAGATGCATTAAAACAAACATTTACAGTCAACTGCACTTTGAAAAACCCACATTTTACCCTCGCATTTTTTGAGGTGCGGTGCCAACTGTTTGACGTGAACACCTCTTTTCCTCCTGAGTAAGATAACTTGAGACCGCATTGCATAGGAGACTTTATTTGTAGATCCAAAACCGATCTCTGATCATCTGCATTTGACAAGACCATTAAATTGCTACAAATGTTCCAGCATACGATGCAACGGAGTGGTTATTTGCTGTGCCACATATTGAGATTGATATGGTTTTGGAGCTGTGATAAGAAGTGGTGCTGTGCCTTTTGTCATTATCCACGCTTCCCAATCGATTCGCCACTATCCCATCCAATCGGGTAACTTGACTTTTATTCATAATTAAAGCTATCTAGATGCAAATCAGAAAACGTCAGAGGGCATATTGTGCTATATGCATATCAAGTCTTACTATCCAAGGATGCTTTTAATTTTTGTTGCAAACAAAGTAATACGACATACACATGGCTGCATGCACACACATGC
The DNA here is from genome assembly GCA_019142605.1 of Cephalopholis sonnerati. Lineage (NCBI taxonomy): Eukaryota > Metazoa > Chordata > Actinopteri > Perciformes > Serranidae > Cephalopholis > Cephalopholis sonnerati. Next base: position 25,906,611 of record JAGQAX010000018.1, on the reverse strand, counting down.
ACTCAAAGTCCATTATGTTATTGTCAAGAGATCAAACAATCATAGCGCTGATTAAGACTTAATGTAAATTGCAGATGTTAATGTGATCACTTGTTTATGTTAATGTTGTATTTTTCTTGCTGATTTCCATTTTAACTAGTTTTCATATAAACATCATATTAGTCATTTTCTAGGTGTTCCTTGGGGTTTCCCTGTTTATCAACCCACAGCTCCATAATGGTAAACACGGTCAGTGTTAAGTACATTTTTGTCTCTCTCATGTGTCTCATAATGACAATGATGAACCCAAGTTCACCTCAAGTGGCAAAAAGTTGTGGACTGAATTTTCCAATTTGAGAACATCAAAAATCATCTCAATACAGCATTTAATAACTAGTGGCTCTAAGGTTGCCATTTTTGTTTAGTATTTGCATATTTTCTGTAGCCTCATAAATATAAAGCTTTTAGACTTTCATCATTACTGTCAACATGCAACATTAGCTTCTGCCATCTTATAAACAACCACTCAAATACATGCGTATATGCTAACAGGGATGTACAGTATATATACACAAGGATCAATACTAACTTTTAAAAGTGGTTGCCAGGCTAGCAAAGGCATCAGCTTTTGGATGCCAAAACTGAAAATATGGTTGCCATTTAATAGTCACCTTATATTTTGAGTATTAAGGATACTATTACCTATACGTCAGCTTAATAAAGAAAATGTGACCTATAAGAATGTTAAAAGCTTTATTACAGTAACTGAACAACATTCTTTTGTGTTTTATCTCGTATTTTACAGAATTTGAATCTAAAGTGCAACTTAATTTGCTTCGCCAATGTCTCTAAAACCGATGCCTGTGCACACACAAGTAAACTCACGACTGCATGTGCAGCTTTGTCACATGCAGTGTTGTCTGGTTTCCAATTTGACTGTAAAAGGAACACCAGTACAGCAAATATTAACAATTCAAACAATGTTTGGGGTGCACATTTTACTGATTGCTGTCCCTTTTTTATATGTTAAAAAGTCCAAGTATTGATTTTCAATTTCTCAAAATGTTTGCCAATGACAACCTGGCTACCATTACTATCAAGCACCGTTAATGTTTATTGAATATCAAATAGGAATGCACCAATTTATAGGCTGAATATCAGTATTAGCTGATATCCCCTTTGTTTACTGCCATCAGCTAATCGGCAAAAAAGATGATTTTCACCGATGGCAGTAACCAGTGTTTTTCTGTTGTGTCACATCAGTTTTGCACAGACTAAAAAGCAGGGCTCAAAACTAACGGCAACACACTTTAACTGATGAGCAGGTACAGGAAGAATACAATGCCTGTTTGGCAAAAGGGCTCCTGTGATCTCACTGTTGTGTGACAAGATTGTTAATAGCAGCCGTTGTCCCGTTGTCCTGGTGACAATAGAAAGCGTGTTCTGGACGAAGAGAGATCTTTAAAGAAAGGACGCTGTAAACTCACTATCATCGTGTTAGAGGAAGTACCGTATTGTTTCACTGATAATGTTACATTGTGAACAACGGATCCATGTTGCAGGAGGAGAGCTGCTTATCATTAGCAGTAAGAGGGTCAGCAGCTCACAGAGGCTGCAGTGAGTTACATTATGATGCGTTCAAGCTCTATTTAGTAAAAATGACTTAAGGCAAAGCTAAATAATAACGTTGTCACGATGTGTTCAAGTGTCGTCTTCTACAGCGTAGTTTTTAGTGAGAAACTTTAAGAAATTATTTGTGATATTTGTGTTTTCAGCAATATAAAATAGATAAAAATGGAGGGAATTATAATACATGTATGGTAAAAATGCTTTTTAAGCAGTCAGTTTGTTAAAATTGTGTTTTTCATGTGAAAGACTATATTAAAGTTGTTGCATACATTTGTATAATGAAATTTGTGCTCATGCAAAGACAGTGCAATTGAAGGATTAATAACTTTAAAACAGTTCAGTCATTTTTATTTGTAGTGTAGACTTTTTTTTGTTTCCCTGGAAAAAAAAGGCGGAATAAATAACAACAGCCCAGTATCAGTCGCCCAGTAGCCCAGTTGGTATCAGCCCAGAATTCCACAATAAGTGTATCCTTAATATTAAACATGATGACATGAAGAGGATTTAGATTTCTCAAAAGGCACAATATGTTTTCCTGCAGGCAGCAGAGCTCACTTCATTTGTTTAGAGATTCAGGTTTGTGCACTGAAGAATGAACAAAACTCACAAAGCAGCCAAGTGTGATTGGCAAGGAATAACTGCACGTGCTAAATCATGCAGTTGTGTCGATCCCGAGTGTGATTGATTATTTTGACAAGTGCATCTTTTTCTCACTGTTTCACACCGAGGATTTTCTGCCTGCCTAATAGATAACAAGTTGGTTGCCATGCTACATGTTCCAGCTTTGAAACACCAGCTCCATGTCAATGTATTCCTCCTCACATGAAAACATGCTGCACGCCTTTTGAGTGATGTTCTACCTTGTGAAGCGACAGTCTCGTTTTCAGCTTCCACATTACTGAAAAACAGTGTGTGCTGACCAACATGTTGACAGCACCCACATCACAGAAATGTTTGGAGACTTGAATGTGATACTTTTATATTTTTAATGTGAAAGCTTATCTTGTAATGAAGAGAAAAGTAATTGATTTTCTTGCTCATGATCTAATAATGTAGTCTAGGGAACAGAAACCTGGAACCTTTGAAACCTCTCTGGTGTTCACAGTCCAATATAGTCGCTAGTGTTACCTGAATATGAGAGTTTATTGTGTGATCTGTATCTTCCCTAGTGTGTGTGTGTGTGTGTGTGTGTGTGTGTGTGTGTGTGTGTGCATCTATTATATTTTTATTATTTGTGTGTCTGCCTTATCAAGTGTTTACTGTCTGCTTTATCCATATTAATTTTTGGTAGCTGTTATTGCAGCTCATTTGAAATTGTGGCAGGAGAGAAGGTGCAGGAGGCGGTGTGTGTGTGTGCATGCACGTCTGTGTGTGTGGCTTTTATATCAAGTTCTGCCTGCTCACAACACACACATCATTAGAAGCATCCAAATAGCACAACATGAGTGCAGAAAAGACAGTCATTATGTGCGAGACATGAACAGATTAATGAGTCATTTTTCCCTGCTATTGTGGTATTCTAATTATAGTGTCGGTTAGAAACCTGTCCTTATTCAAAATTCTTTTCACATGTATGACAGCCCCTGCCTAGTCTGCCTGTGTGTATGTGAGCAGCGTCAGTTTCTTTGTTTATCCATGTTGTCTTTAAGGTGCCACTGATTGCAGAGTCCAGCCAGATCTGAAGCACCATAGGTTAATTAAGTCCCAGCTTCCAGCACAACTCTTTCTCTTCCCTGCCAGCGCCTGCAACCCTTTTCTTTTGCTTGGCTTTTGTTTAATATTTGTACTTGACAACACCTTACACTACATTATACACACACCTGCACATTTACACTGCTGATGCCACCTACCAGTACACCTCAGATCCTCATTTACTTTTCAATTTATTCTCTTTACTACACTAAGTACTTACGTTTTTAGGCATTTGCTTGTCCGTTTTCCTTTTTTGTTGCCAGGGACCGATACAATTACTGCCCCCCCCCGCCATGGCCTCCCAGCCAAAATAATTGGAAGCTGATATTACTGTCTTGTAAGAGGTTGTGGTGCACACATTTTTAAGCGACTGTGATCTAGGTATTTTGTGTTTTGGTGCCACAAACGTCGAAAGAAGGCTAAATAATGCTTCAAAGTTAAAAGGCTAAATTTTGGTGAGGGAACAACTTCACAGCCAATTTAAAGGGGTCCCTTTAACCCATACCTCAAGATATTTGAATGAAAATGGGTTCTGTGGGTACCCACGACTCTCTCCTAAACTTGAGAAGGCTTGTTCCATGAAGTGTTTTGTTCGTTACAATCTAAGCACTTCCTCATACTAAAGCTGTATATTTGTCTTTTTAAGAAAAAGGACAACCAGCCTATTTGAAGAACAATGAATTGCCTAACTCGTATAGACACATAACATATTAAAGCAGGATTATGTGTTGACTGTATCGGTCCAGGCACATCAGATAATTTGCATTATGTACTTTAAAATAAGAAACAAAAGTATATCGGTATGCGATTCCTTAACTCTAGCTGGCTATTCTGACCCACAATCCTCTGAGCAGCAGACGATACCTCACATCGACTGTCAGAAGTCGCATGAATGGATAACAGTGCACTCAGGTGACTGATGACCAATCAATTGGTAATATAATGTAGGAATAGGAATATTATTGTTTAATTGAATAAAATAATCATAAATATAACCAACAACAACAAAAGGGCATAAGTATTAAAACAGCTGACAGAGAAATGTACAGTATAGCCTATGTAGTTTTACTATTGTGAATAGAATATGTTAGAATCCTCAGTGTATGCAGTTATTACTTATTGCAAAATAACAACATCAGAGCTGTACGGGTTGACCTCCATCTCTGGAGAGCTTGGTGAACAGCCTGTTGTTTTATCTCCATGGATATAGGAGTTAGAGGGTCAAAGTTCAGGGCATAACACTATGAGGAAATAGTATGTCCCAGTTGTGTACACACTGCAGGCAGCAGTATGTACTTTTTAAGGGCAGCTGCAGTAACTACTATTAAGTAAAAAGAAAAAGTATGCGATTCAGAAAGCACCCTAGTTTTTGCCTAGCCTGTATAGACTACTCAAACAGCCCCATGTGGCCACACCTATGAAAAATTTCCAAGGGGGCACCACTGCAGCAAATCACTTAAATTTGTCAGCATTTGCGTTTCCGTTTCCCGTTTTTGTCGCGGCACTGCTTACAGCACATGGATAAGCCCTCATCGACAGTTAACAGGGTAATAAGAAAATGTGCTCCAGCAGGCTGCAAATACAGCCCCTCATTTATTCATTTTTAAAAAAAACTGTGTGTGCTTGTTACAGCTTGATTTCTGTCCACACCACATCAGTGTTTCCACCACCCTGCAAAGCTAGTGTGAAGAAATGTTTTAAAAGGTCTCTGACCTGAGATGAATTGCTATGAGGGCCTGAATTAACAAGGCAGAGGTTAATGTTATTGTAATTATCAGTGTGGAGTCTTACGGGAGATGATTTCCTCATCACTGAAGAGCCTGTGTGATCACATCTAATGCATTAGATCAATAATTAGATTCAAACGCTGCCTTTTTTCATACTTTATTAATACCAGTGCCACCCAGTTTGTTATTGCTATGCCTATTTCAGGGGGTCAAAGATGTCAGCGGCCGGCTAAATGGGGATTGAGTAATGACGGACACATCAACACTCAGATGCATGCAGAAGCCACGTGCTTACTTAACAGCGTCCCTGCAGCTTGTTGAGTCACACGTAATTATCATGCATGGTTTGTCTCATCAGGCCAAGGTGTCGAGGTGTGAAAATGGCCTTTGGTGAGTCACAGCAGTGAGGCTGAGACTTCTCATTTGCCCTAGGGGAGATGGAGAGGAACTAGAATTACTGTCCTACACAATACATCATCTTGTTATGTTTACCTATCACCCACAACCAGTGCGTATGGTTTTGGGACAAGCCAGCATCACATTCAGGAGTATAATGGGATATTCTCGGACATATCTGCCACTGCAAAGAATTTATGTCAGGGAGTTCTTTTAAAGGTAGCTGTGCGAGATGGAATTACACCTCGATATTTATTTGACAGTCTTTGGCCAAGCCAATCTTTTCTGTAGCAGGAACAATACCAGTGGTACACATATATCAGTCTCGGGATGGGAGTGTGACTGGCCCTTCTGGCACTGCTCTCTCTGCCGCTGACTACAGCCAGATGGGCACTATGTGTTTGTCAGAGTTTGTGTGTCAGAGCGGTGCTGTCAGGGAGACTAACCCTGACTGGATGGCTCGCGGCGTGTTTGCTGCAGATGCCCTGACTAGTGCGTCCATCATTGCTTCCCCTCTTCATAGGGCAACTTAAAATGCAGAGTCTGCAGAAAAAAATCCCTGCTGTGATCCAGAGCACCAGACAGAAGCAGCTGTGATGAATGAGGCCTGGGGGCCCAGACCTCAGTAGTGACCAAGACCAGAGACGTTGCTCTGGACCTGCTGCTGGGATTCTGGGACCAGCCTGAAAATGTATGAAATGCATGCGTGTGTGTGTGTGTGTGTGTGTGTGTAAATTCAAATCAGGATGTCACTTATGTGTGATGGAGTGTCAGAAAATGTGTGGTAATGTTTGCTATTAGACCAACAATCCTATTAAAAGGCGTCTCACTGAGCATCTATCAGTACAGCTCGGAGCCGTTTTTGTGAAGCTAAATTTATGGTATCATAATTCAGAGGAGGTGGTACACTATAGTGAAAATAATCTCATACACTGTTTTAATTTGCATCACGCTGGGATTTGTCACTGTTACAGATGATGCTGTGTGAAACCACCAGAGTCTTGTTAGGTGGAGTTGTGTGAGGGCTGACATGATTTGCATTATTCAGAGCATGCTGCATAAGTGTGTGTTAGCTCCTGTCACTCCACGAGGGCCCAAGGTGCTCTCCCACAGTGCATGAGGGGCTCCCAGTGCAGAGCCTCCGCTAAGGCCTGCTCCGCTCTGGTAGACAATTAGAGACGGCTACTGTTGCCCGTGAAAGGAAAAGATCGATTCCCCTGCTTCTTACTGGTCCTTTATAGTGTCACTGAAATGCTGGGTGGAGGAGAATGCTCACGGATGCCCCCAGCGCTGCTTTCATTTCTATTCTCCCTCATCATAAGAAGTGATTTCCACCTGCTCATTTAGGCTCTGTTTAATATTAGAAGTGAAGCTAACTGCAAAGGGCAATTGTTTCATCACTGCACAATTAAACCTTTCTTCCAAAAGAAAAAAGTCAAGGGGAGAGCACTGCGTTGGCATCAACCAGTCTGTCTTTTCCAATTGAATTGCTGCATTAGCATGACAGCTGTGTGATTAACCAATCCCAGCTTCTTATTAGTATGACCCACAAGTCAGTGGTGGCCCTGAGGCCTGATCAGGCACGAGTTTGTCCTAAGATTGTGACAGAAGGTGCTGCCTCCACCTTGCTGTGGTGTCTAGCGGTTCACACCATTTTCTGCTCCACCTGTTCACACGCCTAGCCCATAGCTGGAACATATGTCACATCACATCCCTGCAAATTTGGTGAGAAACTGAACCAATCAGAGTGTGTATGTATGTACGTGTGTGTGTGTGTGTTTACATGTGTGAAACCCCATGGGTTGGTCCTTTTTCCACCATGATGCTTACCCACTTAGCGTGACTAAATTGAAACTGGAGCCAGGGCGGAGTGCCCTCCTTGATGTGACTCACAGTTGATAGTCATAATTACAACAACTAGAAATCAATTAACACAAATGAAAGTGATTTGTTGCTACCTCTGCCTGGCTAATTGCATTGTTAAAAGGCAGCCAACATGAGCATTAACCCCTCTTTGAACAAAATCCATATAGCTTCCAGAGGAAATAGGTTAAGGCAAACACGTCTTTCATCAATGGTGAGGCATCAGCTTTTTTTTCGTCGCTGTGTTTTAGCAGAGGCATCTGTGTATAGACTCTCCAAGGACTCAACAACAGCTGTTAATGACTCATTTACCACAGATACTTCTGAGCTACTGTTTGATGTCAAACTTCCCATGATGTCTCTTGTTGTATGTGTAGACAGATCACTAGGAGCTGACCAAAGTCATTCCCGTGTCCGTCACTAAGCGTATAGAGCATATTTCTTTGCATGTATTTGTTGGATTAGGGCTGGGCAATATATCATGTAAATATCATTTTATGGGACTAGATATTGTCTTCGATTTTGGACATCATTATATTGTAAGTGTTGTGTTACGGTGTTTACCAGACAGTTCCAGCTGTTCTGTTATTTCCCTTTACCCACTAACTCATTATATCCACATTACTGATGATTATTTGTCAAAAATACCTTCTCTTTTTAGAATATATTTATGACATTCTTTGCATACAACACAGAACAAAGCAGCTCGGACATGACATGACAAATAAAATGAGAAGTTAAAATTAAGAAAATAATGATAAAAGTAAAAAATAATGGGCCTCACAGCCAACCCCAACCTCCATCACCTCCCACAACCACACAAAGGCAGCAACAGACAAACTAATAGGCTAAACTGACAAACAGCAAGGTTACAAAAAGACTGATTAACGGGCAATGTGCAGAGACTGGCTAAGCCGATTTAGGAAACCCTTGTAATATGGAAGAAGACAGTGTAGGTCCAATGTACTTTAAGTAAGGGTCCCAGACTTTATAAAAAAGCCTCTACTGAGGAGTGAAGGATACAAGGGATATATTCATTGGAAACACACTGCATTATAAGATTATGCCAAGACTTTTTTTTGTTGGAGCAGCATCCTTGGTCCAAAAGAGCAGAATATTTTTCCTTGCGGCAAAAATCAAAAGATTGAAGAGTCTCTTATGCTTGATATTTGTAATATGACCTGACTATCCAGGAGACCAAGTAAAAGGCACATAGGGTCTAATTCTGTTTGAACACCAAATATAACAGACAGTTCACCCACAATACCAGACTAATAGCTTTGTAGCTTCACACACAGCCAAAAACAGTGAATGTAGCTTTCGGATATATATCTGCATCCATTTTGTTTTATTTAAATGCTCTTTAAAAGCACCAATAGCTGACCCAACTTAATTGTTGCAATATCAATATCGAGGTATTAGATTAAAAGTATCCTGATATTTGATTTTCTCCATCTCGCCCAGCCTTATGCTGAATTAACTTATTTTATCAACCGGGTATTGGCATCATGGTTACATGTTGCCTTTTCAGTAGCCTTGAACTAACCTCAGACTACATCTCGGTCTCTCACCCTGACACAAGGGGAGGGAAAAAGAGGCCTTGAAGCAATGCTGTTTCTAATTGGGCCACTAATCGAATGTCACTCTGGCAAGCCACAAGGAGCTGGATGGATTAAATTGTCCAGGACACAGGTGAGACTGAGATAAAGAGAGGATGGCTGCCATGACAGCAGGACCTGCAGGCCTGCTCTCGTCTTGTCTTTTACTGTTCCCCGTACTGTCTCCAGCCAGGAGTACAGAATAATGTTACCTGTATGCTGTTAGTGTACACAGTGTGTAGAATACACCTGGGACAGCAAGCTGAAACTATACAGACTACACAAATCTCTCACCAAACCAACTGTTTGCTGTAAGCTTTCCCCACTTCTTGCACTCCAATCAGTGTGCATTCTCCTCGCCTCATCTGCCCTTTGTGCTTCATCCAAAACAGCCTCAGAACTGTATTGTTGTTGACTATAGCAATTAAGAACTAGAGCATTATGCAGAGTTTATTTAAGGATCATGAATGGCTTGCAAATAATAGACTTTGTATCCAACAGACCAGCCCTATTATTGATTTTTATGAATCTTTTTGTCTGCATCTGAAATAAAACACAGAAGGTGCAGTTAAGAGTTAATGAGAAAGAGAACACAAGCAATTAGGTTCAGCACTTGAAATACAAGGTCACAGAATACTGTGAGTCTACAAAGACTAATGATGGCATCATTTATTCTTTTAATAAATACGTTTTCCTTTCAGAAAGCAATTTGAAACACATTCAACAAAGGTCTTAAATATACAAAGGTGTTAGCTGCTACAAAGTTGTTGTGCATATAGTTGTTTGAACCAAGGGGTTATGTCATGGTCTGTATTAGAGCCAATGCGTAAGTGCCTTGTACTTGCATTCTAAACATGCATGCCTCGAGTTCGACATCTCGGCCGTCGTTCTGTGAAGAAGTGAGTGTTGGATCTGACTGGGTGTGTTTTCTGTTTTTTTATAGTTGTTGTCAGTGTTGTAATAGTTGTCTACCTCGTGATTGCTGTACAGCACAGAACAAATTTCCACAAAGGACTAATACATATTTATCTATGACACTATCGGCAGACAGCTATGAAAAGTGGCCAGTCCATAATTTTTTAACTTAAAGCCATTATTTAGTGTAAATGGGTGACTTAATAAAATTCACCCTCTGTACAGTTGTCATGAAAGGGGAAATTAGCCATAGAGATCAAAACTGTTTTTTGTACCAGAATTTAAACATGTTAATATGTGCTAGAGGCTTTGAAACAATAGTCCACAAAACAGTGGGAGATGTCAAGGTAGATATATTCTCTTCTTTTATACAGTCTGTGTTTATAGAGCCTATAACGGCAGTTGTAAATGCAGTATTTGTGCAGTGTTTTTTTAATCATTTGAAGGGGGATTTGACAACTTATTGTATTATATATTGGATTTGCAGTCATGTTTCCTTGCTAAGCATGATGCGTGCGCTAAATCCTGTTAAAAAATACAGCACACATTACATGACTGCATCCACGTCCATGAGATTATGCACAACTTTACCAGTTACTTGTCTAAGATATAAACAGAGCATGCTTGTAGACATGTCTCTTCACAATGATGTCATTTTACACAGCTAGAAAAAGCAAGCCTGATTTTCATTCCACCTTCACTTCATTTAATGGGCAAATTGGGCAAAATGGAATGCGTATAAAAGTCAGCCATTGAGTTGAATGTCAAGAGTGACAAATGCGATTTAAAATATCATCTCCTGCCTTCATCACAGTAAATGCTTTTTCCCGTGAATGTCATTTTATTCCCAAAGTTTGCCTTTCTCTCAGTGTGACTCGACCAAAGTGATACATTTTGCACTGTTGTTGTTTTCCTCTGCCACTCTGCATGTCGTGGCACAGAGTGTTAATGTAATGTCATTTCAACTGCCCTGGGAGTCGAGCCACTCCATCAGACGGTACATTCCTCCCTGAGCTGGAGAGTCTGTTCAGCTGGCTTCCAGCATTACTACTGATAACTGTATCAGAGCCACAGCGCTGCTTAATCACTGCAATATCAGAGATAGAGTGACAGACGACATCTTTCACTGCCCCCCTTTACAGCTAAAGAAAGGCTGATATAGAGTATGCAAGTCTCATCTGCTGTAGCTGACAGGTTACTGTTGTTTTTCCCTTTCCATCTAGATAGACATGAAATCATACCTGCCAAAGGAAATCACCCAAAAGGCTTTAGGTCTTTATGACATTTAGAAGAACACTATTTTAAAGCGCAACCCAGGCAAAGCCAGTGCATTAAAGGAGCATTGTGTAGGATTTTGTGACAACTAGTGGTGACGAGTGCAAATTGCAACCAGCTGAATCTACTCCCATGTGCCAAACATGAACTCTTAGGATACCTTGAGTGTTCATTGTTCAGGAGGTTTTTACTGGAAGATGAATTATCCGCAGAGGTCTCTTCCTGTCCAAAGAAAAAAAAAGATCAGGTGATTAAAACCGGTAAAAACACTGAACAAAGCAGTTTCACATTACAAATCATTGTTTGTCTGACAAAGTCTGGCTTGTCACAGACAGGCATTTGCTGATGTGTGCTCACCCTTTTCCTCTGATAACTTAAGATCCAGATGTTCAAGAGGTTTTCACTGGCAGCCAAGTTATCCACAGAGGTCTCCTCCTCTCCGAAACAAATGGACCAGGTGTTTTAAAATGGTAAAAACACAGAAAAAAGCAATTTAATGTTACAAATTAGTGTTTTTCTGATGCTCTTGGGCTTGTCGTGGAGGGACTGCTAACAACAGCTGCCAGCACGAAGACTCGAATGGCCCTTTAGAGCCAGTGTTTGGTTTGTCTGTTCTGGGCTGCTGTTGTAACATGGTGGACTCCATGAACAAAGACCCTCTTTCCCTAAATAGACATAAACCGCTCACCCTAAGCTAATGAAAACATGGCAAGTCGAATTTTTTTAATGTGATCATACGGTAAAGAACACATATTTATTATATTATCTTCCACTTCTGCCAGTGTGCCCCCCTAAATCCTACACACTGGATATTTGTAATGCTTTTTCAGGCTCAAATGATCATGGTCAAATGTAGGAGTTTGCTGAATTAACCTTGACCAGAAAATGTCTTTGGAAGCAGCATCTGAGCATTATTAGTTTTTTCATAGGCCTTTCAATTTGGTGCCTTTCCAAGAAAGAGTTGTTATGTGAGCTGCGCATATAGAGAAAAAGGAAAGTAATGTATGTACAATACATTTTCCTGAACAATGTAATTGTTCTCTTTAAACTCAACCTCAACTGCTAAGTGCAAATACAATGACGAAGACCTACTTTAACTGACTGTGAAAAACATTATATACAGTATGACCTTTGTTCAGAGTTTGTTCTAGTTACATGAAGCATAGAAATATTAGAAACAATGAAGACTGTTATGTACCTCCAGTATTTCTGTAACAGTATTTCCGTTCTGACCCAGAGCAGTAATTCTTCAACCCTCCACAGCTACAAGACATTTACAAGCAAACAATGTCTCCAGTTCAAACCTAATATTCTAGTGGGCACAGAGCCTAGATGTGTGCATGTTGTTAAATGCTGTCAGTTTGTCTGAATGTTGATTTAGCGGTTTTTCAGTCCTAATAGAAATATTTTAGGGTTTTCATTAAAATAATATGCAAATATTTGTAACATTATTGCTGCCTTAAGTGATTACAGCATTATCTACCAGCAGACACTGTAAAGTGACTGTTTGAATAAACAAGCCATGCTGTAATATACAGTAATATACTGTGAAAAGTTTAGTGATACAGGGTATCCATGGATTTTTAAATACTCCTTTTCTTTCTGCTGGCTAATGTCAGAGTTAAACCCAGTCTTCTTCTGGCCTACTTCCATGTTAGCAGTTAGGCATGAGTAGCCTCTTTGGCCCCAGCACAGTTACAGATGAGCTTTTACCACAGCGATCAAGGGACCAGCAACTCAGTCCTGCTGCGGTGCCCAGGGCGACATGGCAGTGATGACAGCCCCTTCAGCAGCAGCAGCCCAGCTGGGAACCAGTCTGCCCCACATCCCCTAGACAACCCATACTAGTGGCTGGCACTGCCTTCACCCTCAGAAGGGAAGGAGAGAAGAGAAAGATGCTCCTCAGGCAGGATATGCTCCGAGGGGCATGTGGTGGAAAAGTGGGGCAACTTGGTCACATCTGTAAAAGTCACTCTGCCTACTAATGCCTCGTGTTTATCCTCTCCTGCAGTCCTGATCAAAGCTCAGCATCACTACAATACCTCCCACTGAATGAATAAAACGGCAGGTATTCGATACCAATTTGTGAAGAAAATTTAGAGACAGGAGGCTGATTTCTTCTAGCTCCAGCTCTGTGAAATTACAACGCTCTCATCACCATTTCACCAATTCAAAGGTGAGGAGGAAAAAGGTAGGGATGATTCATTCCGTTTGTGCCGTGTTGTTGTCGTCCTCTGGCGGGCAGTCCTGTCAGAGGGTTGTAAATCTGTGACAGCAGGGAAGGTTATTTGTTTGGATTTTGTTCAGGCTGACCAGCCAGGTCTGTGTGGACTGTCCTTGGGTGTTGATGTGCTCCTGAATGGTGGATGCTGTATTGACAAAGTGCTGTAACCGGGGCAAAAAGGAGTAAATCAGGAGGTCACCCTCACTGTGAGGGGACACTACACCATTGAGTCGTGAGGAGAAACACACTCCGCGGAGCCTTTTTTGGGCATGCTCAATTCAACAGTAATTTTCTTGATATAGTCTATGAAATGTATGTACGTACAGTGTACAAAGTGTGTACAATCAACCCTGACAAGAAATGTGTTTTGATCCATTGTGTTTTTCATACACACACACAAACACACATGCACACACACACATACACACATAGGCATATATAAAAGACAGCCATCCTACAGAGAGGGAATTGCTCGCTGTCACAGTCACAGCTCCATGAAGGTCAGGGAAAAAAGCACAGATGGCCCTTTGCACTAAATCAGCAACTTTTCCAAAGTGTGGTCAAACACTCACCCATGGAGTTGATTCACACACTAACCCACTTACACTTTGTTCCCCCGACATCATGTACAGCCATACACATACATCAAGAGCCCCTGAACAACACACAATCCCACGGACACACACGTACACAGCATCACAGCCTTTGTCTTTTTGAATCTCATCATGATTTTATGATCACAAATACAGCGACAGTTTTTATTGGACAGCAGTTAAAGGGGATTAAAAAAACTGCTGAGAGAAAATGTACTAATTACAGATTAATATTGACATATCAAGTCACATTTGCTTTGGGTTGAAAATTCATATTTGATGCCAGAATTATTCATGTTTTTTGTTTTCTGGGATCAATTTGAACAAAATCCTTAATTTATTTCCAGCCGTGGCCACAGATAATTCTTCCAATATGTCAGCAGGTGTCCATTAATTTTTTAAAGATTAAAATTAAATTAAAATCAGGAGGCCTCAAACATAGTGTCTGCATTTCAGCCCACTTCAACACATGATAGTACGTCATGCACTTTACTGAAATAAGTAAGAACGTGCAAATATGATGATGACTTAAAGGCTTAAAGATTCAACAATGTCTTTGTCACATGCTCATATTTCAGTATGTGCAGTGAAATATGGGAGTGGCATACTCAGTTAGATAGTAAAATGAAGTCATAAAAAATATTTAAAAAATCTATAAATATATGTAATATAGGTCTTACAATGTACAAAGTGTATATTTCCATTTAAAAAAAAAGGTAAAATGTATATTTGTATGTCTTTGTGCTACATATTTTGGTGGCATGCCTTAGTTTTTTCTTCCTAGAGACAAATAATACAGTGGTTAGCATCATTTATTCTAATCTGTATGGATACAGCTTTACCACAGGATGATGTGGATACAGGTTGTTTACAGATAATTACAAATAATGTGTGCATCACAAAGAGGCATACTAAATTATCTTTTAAATACACATGTGATTTATGGGTCAAAGGTTTCTCTAAGCTTTTTGTATCATCGTGCTGTGTGTGTAGCCTCGCCCATCTGGCACATAATTACGATTAAACAAACCAAAAAATTGTGGGTGCTTTTTTATTTTTTAATTTAACCTGAGCCTGATCATTTCTCCATCAACAAAGTGATGTGGGTGTAAATAATCAACCTGTTTCGATTTAAGCATGCTAAGGTCCTGCGAGGCCTGCAGGTGAGGAGCCCAGGCGCTGTGGTTGAGTGCTGGTGTCAGGGGAGGAAGCGCAGCGGCATCATGGTGGTGAAGTGAGGTGAAGAAATGAAGTGTGACTGGGCGGATATGACAGAAAGTCTAACTGTCACCTGGGGTCTCTGAGGCCCAGCTGCTCCACAGCCGGAGTTTAGAAGAGAGAAACAGTCATTAACCCTGTCACATTGATTCAGCTCTGTTAGCTTGTTTTTTTCTGACCCATACTGTGGAATAAAGCGACTGAAGGGCTGTAATGATATCCTTTTTGCTATTGCCGCAGCGCCTACACTCTCTTTTGCTCAGCGTGCTTGTTTATTGTGTCGTCAAAAGCCCAATATATGGTGTTTTGTTATTACTGTGACATATTTGATTTTCTCCTCCCTGCATGGCTGCTCAACTGCCTTTTGATTTTCTGACACCTGGGATTGTTAGGAAATACTGATGGAAACCAGTGTTGTGTGATAATGAACGAATCTGCTGTCAGTCAGCGTTGGATCTTTTTACTTTTGTCGTATTGTATGTCAGTCAGGATGCGCGTTAACATACACACGCATAAACACACATTTGCGCTTCCTCTCTCCGACTGTACCGCTTCCCTATATTTTTAGGACGCTCCCCGATCCTTTCTGCCTCTCTGTCCGCATGCTGTTTGTTCATCAGACAAACCATCTGCTGAAGTTGTGTGTTTTTCTCCGCACGCTGTCCCCTTGGCACACTGCTTCACATGGCGGTGCTCTACCAATTATCTGATGCGCGCGGGACGCCCAGCATGAGCCGCTGCCCACTGCACAGGCATGAAGTCTGTGTGTTCACACCAGGTAGCCTCTCTGCATGTAGCCAGATAATGGGCAGAACTAGAGGGAGTCCTCTCTTCAGCTCTCTCCTCATCATTCATTTGGCGAGCTGATTAGCTCCTCTCTGTGACCGGCAATAATCTACAGTCCTCTGTATTTCATGGCCCATTTCAGAATTAGTGCATCTTTATATGTTCAAGCCAATCTACACAGTGTTTGTACTGCGTAATAAGCGTTGCCCCTCTGTTGTTGTGCAGTGTACCATGTAAAACAATAAGGCCGGAGCTGTGAGCACTTGTAATTACACTCATTCCTCGTTGTTTTATTGTGTAACATTTGGGTGGCTTCAGTAATATTCAATGAGAGGAAATGTGGCTGAGTTTAATGAGGATAAAGTACAAATTAGCAAAAATAGTCAGAACATGACTACAAAATTTCACTCAGATTTATAGTGAATTATAATTTATAGGGAATAATAATAGAAAAGTATAGAAATGAATGAGTTACAATCTAGCAGACCCAGACAGACAAAAACAATTAATTTCTTTATAAAGAATTCATATGCATATCTCTCTGTCTGGCAGTCACGCGGCACAGCAGACCTTCTTAGATTCCTTTGTGTCAGAAGATGAAAAACATCCCTCCTTCATCATCTACTGCGATACTTTCTTATGCCCTCTGTATATCTGTCACCTCTTTTTTCCCCCCAATCCGATCCTTATCAATACTTCATCTAAATTGATTTGGCTTTTGCTTTAAAGTCGTGCGAGTGTGTTGTGTCAAGCCTGTCGTAAAGCATGTCAGTAATATTTTTTTTGGATTGATCTTTTATTTAGTAATAATTGGGAGAATTGAATAGGGAGATAAGCGTGCCTGTGTTTTTCAGAGGCTTTATCTGGCGTGCAGTGCTGCTGCCCCAGTCAGTGCACATGTGGTAAGAGTTAGAGGAGTGAACCCATGCAGCCTACTGAACACTGACTGAAACATACAAGTGTTCCTGCAGGGGATGGGGGGGGGGGTATTAGAAAAAGCCTGAAATTGAGAAATGTGATATGGAGGGGGCGGCTCTGTGGAGGAAAAACAAAGTTATTTAAGCCGCGAGCCTTTCCTCTTATTAAAATAGTATCAAGCTTTTATTGAATTTAACATGTTTATGGTAGGGGCAACATTAACAGCCTGTGTGAGTGTGGATTTAGCTGAGCCACTGAGATAGTCATCTTCACATATTCATGCAAAACGTGACTTACCTTGCGTGGGTGTGCATTTATGACTTTGCCCTTGTCTGAATGTGCGTGAACATATGTTAGCGAAGTTTGTTTTTCCCCCTCACACAGAAGGCTTTCCAGAGCAGTGTTCCTGTTATTTGCTGGCATTTTTGAAGGCGTTATCAGCGAGCCCTTTCTTTTGGCACTCCATTACATTCTCACTCTGTATCTAATAATCTTGTCATTTTCCACCACATTTCCTCTGCTAAGCAGTCAATTAGTGATGCAATACTTAGCCGCCTTCAAAATCCTCCAAAAGTTGCGTCTAAAAAGGTTAATGTAATTTCAAAAAGCATAAAGTGGATGGAATAGCTTGGATGTAAGTGTGTCTTGCTCATTAGAATTCATCCCCATGCCGACTATCCTGGACTGGAATCTGATGGAAAACAGGCATCGAAGGAGTCAAACTACTGTGAACTAGATAGCATTTGCCCCCTGCATAATTTATATACGGAGAAAAAGTGATGTGGTAATTAAAAATATATGGATTTAAACGGTGGATTATAAAAGCACATGTTGCAGTACTTGGGTTAACGTGTGCTCTGGCACCATCTCATCTTGTCAGGATGTTCTGTTGTCTCAGCAGAGCCTGAGCGACTGCAGCCATTATGTTCTTTGCAGTTTATGTGACATTTATCAACATCATATCTGACAATAAAAGTCGAGATGTTATCAGGATATATAATTGAAAGGTTATGAGGTAACACACAAGAGAACCTGTGTCTCATATCTTATTTGGAAGTATCTATCAACTGTGTGATACCCCTGCTATGGCTGCTACAGTTTACAGTAAAAGCTTTGGGTCCCTGTAGGCTCTGTGTCTGTATTTGTTATTTTTAAATTGGCACAGTTGCTTCAACCTGGAGAGACCATGGATTCAGCTTCCATAAAGTGAGGCTTTATTTTCTCTTGCAGCAGCCTTGTTTTGTACTCTGCAGTATTTGTAAATGTTGGCAGATTCATTGTGATGTCAAGGATGTCAATCACATACTTCAAATAGTCTATATTGTCTTTACTGTGACCCGTCAGGCAGGATTAACTGCAACATTCAGAAAGCAAACAGCCTGTAATTATTCAGGTCTTATGCGGTGACACCCTGCACCAATTCAGTCACTTCATTTTGTCAAAGAGCACTTGTGAGAGTTCATACAGAGAGCACTTTGAATGTTTTTCAGATGGAGAATGCACTTTTCAAAAGGTTAACTTTCAAACTGAGTTTTAAAAAAAACTGAAAGCAAGGTTATTTTCATAGAAATCCATACTGTACCTCTCAGCACAAGACTCGCGAGCCGAGCTGCATGAACAAAACCACATGAGCTGCCAGCTGCACATATTTACATCAGGTTTCCCCCCCACAATCCACTTCTAAGGACTGTGCTCGCGGCCATCTCTCAAGGAAACTGATTCGTGGCATACAGGAGGGATCTAAAGGACAACTAAAACATTTCGGTTGCGGGGCCGAGAACAGAGACAGAGACAGAATCTCCCCTTAATCTTTGGAGTCACTGGTTTATGTCTGAATGTGACAGGTCACAAAGCCCAGACCTAGGCTGATTCACTGCATCCAGCTCATGTTATCATCAGTATTGATTCATCTCCAATGTGTGTCTTTGTACTCCTCCTGAAAGCCTATTGGCTCAAGGGGTTCAAGCTATTATCCATTGCTAGCAAGAGAATAAATATTTTCATTCTCTGGGTTCACATGTATATCCAAACAGTTGAGATAAAGGCAAGACATTTGTGATAGGTTTATATAGCTTCAGACGAAAACTGATAATAAAAGAAACTTGCATTTGGCACGTTCTAAATGCATCTCGAACCTTTGACTCATTGTAGCCCTCCTCCTACCTCCCTCACTGGAGAATAGCGATAAGACGTCTCATTTCCGTTCAGCATTATTCATGGTTATGGAGGTGTTTTGTAGTTTGGTTCCCAGTGCATCCTTCAAGCTGTCTGCGCTAAAAGCTTCAGAGCCAAATGCCTTGATCTTAGAAATAATAATTTTCCAGTAAATACTGCATTTTTGATATTATCTTGTGAATTCAGACAGACATTTGATTTAGAGTGGCTAGCTTAAATCATACATAGAGCAGGATATTACAAAACACACCACTTAAATCAATAAATCAGTTTATTACATCAGACGTCACATGCGATTAGATGGATGCCAATTAACCCAGTAACCTCAGTTGCTGGGCGGGACATGGGTAACTCTGGACGGATGGGTGTTACGCAGATGTTTCCCAGACTGGATAACAGGGATGCAGAGTTTTTTTTTGGGAGGTTTGAAAGATCCTAATGAGGTCCCTGATGTAGTCGTGTCCAAGCAGATGAAAGTGATGACACCTCATGTTGCTGCAGTAGCACATACCCAAACTCAGACTGGCGCTGACAGTTTGGTTTTGATTTTCCAGCGCTCTGCATATTGAGGGATGTTCAGCTTATTAGTATTTTTCCTCAGATTGTAGAGAAACATCAAAAAGTAGTCCCATTTTGATCTCATTGCCGACTGCAGTGAGTCGGCGAAGCAGGCACATGGGAGTCGCTCTCTCCTCAACAGAGCAATAAAGACCTGTGTTACATCCATGAGGCATATAAAGTGATATGAGGCAGGAGCCCATCTTAGATAAATTAGTTACCAAATTAACCCATACAGGGTTCACAGCATACCTGTGATTGATGTGATCCCCGGTATGACCTTTGACCCTCTAAGCCTGAGGCTGTTGTGGGGACTGGGGCTGTAGATAGGATGTCTACCTCTCATCAGCAGTCAGCCAATCACAGAGAAGGAGCCAGCATCAGCCCCAGCCTGGCTCACCTCATGCTGAAACAGCATGATGGTGCTTTTATTAGCTTTTAACGGATTATAATTGTCTGCTAAGTACTCGTCTGTCCGTCACACAGATGGAAGTTGAACCTTAATCCTCATTCTGGAAGCTTTCCTGCAGTTTTAGGTGAAGAGGTTTTCATGCACGTTTCCATGTCTTTCATGAAACTTCCAAATCCTCTTTTCCCTCACAAAGCCTCTGGGAGTCCAGTAAATGTCTCCTGACACCTGGATAGCTGGGCATTTTTATAACAGGCCGTAACCTGGGATGTTTAAATGACACTGTCCGAAGCACATCAACCGTCGACTCTGGAAATGTCTTACAGATGTGTGATTTTTTTTTTCTTCTTCTTCTTGGGAATGTTGGCAAGCAAATCCACTAAGCGCCAAGGCTGAACAACTCTGAAGTGTAAAACATGTGAGACGATTTATTATTCCTACAAAACACACACAGTCTCACATATGGGCTCGTAGCCTTGTGCCGATGGGACATCCACAGCTCTTTACACTTAATCTAAGCCTCTCATATAAACCAGCTAATTAGAATTAGTTTGACTACACTTAAGCTCGCGAAAAGCACATCATGGACGTTTATCCAATGCTTAATTGACACCGTAAAAGGAATACATATTCATAAACACACACCACTGGCTGCTCAAAGCTGCCTCATACAGAATGTCAAATTTAATTGGGGCGTGCTGAAAGATAGATGTGCGTGCTGATTTGAAATATAGTATCATACTATGGTAGCTTCGTTCATTCATATTCATACAGTTGCCACAGATTACTAAACTGTGCCAATTATACCATACCATTGAGGAAAGAGGAATTTCAATAAGTAAGAAAATGTAAATCTGTGTTATCATTCTAGGTAGTGACAATTTATACTTCTTCAGCACTAATGCATTTTCATGTTAATGACATAGTCAAGTTTCTTTCTCCCTCAGTGTTCAGATTACACATGCAGCCCCCCCCCCCCCCTTATAGTATGGCAGAGGTTACTTTTATCCCTTTACTTTTGGTTTTACAAATACCACCTCACCCACTTCTTTGTCAACTTTGTGTGTTTCATAGGTGTTTTACTTCTTCAAAGTGGATATGCTAAGGAAAACAAGGATTTTTCAATCTCTGCCGAGCAGCACTGAGGAAGAAGTGAGACGTGTTTGTAGTTTTAAAGATCAATGAGAAACTAAATTCCTTCCTGATGGTTACCCTCCTGTTCACAAAAGCTCGGTTTCATTTTTTGCAATAGGCTGGTGCTACAAAAACAAGAGGACTTCAACGTGTCATACTGAATCTTAATTAGAAAAAAATACAGTGAAAAACAAAGGGATGTTATCCACAAAAACCCATTAAAGCTCAATCAAATGAAATAAGCAAGTGGCAAAAATGAAAGTGCTGTCAGGCTCAGGGTCTTATCTGAGTAAGTGAAAGCAGGAGAGATATACCTCTCGGGTCTGCGTTCCCCCTGTGCTGCTGTGATCTTTTTCTCAGCTGCTTTTTCAGTGTGTCTCAGTGATAAAAGTGTGACCCGCTCTCTTCCTGTGTGCGCAGCATGAGCTGCGACGGCAAAGCTGGCTCGACCCTGCTGACCTACGGGCACCGCAAAGCAGGAAGTGAAGTCTCTATTTGATATTCTCACATCCTGCCATCTGCCTCAGTTTTTATATGCACCTAACCCCACCCATATCAACACCCCCACCCCTCGACCCCTAAACCCCCCTGTCAGACAGGCAGCCATCGGCCAAAACAAGGCGAGGACCCGGCACAGGCACGGCACATGAATTAAAGATTCAGTGGCAGGACAGGATGCTCACAGGACAGCATGTTAGCGCTGTGTGTGCACCATTGTCAACATGTGCCTCTGTATGTTTAGGTCGCAGAGACAGTAGGACACTGATACAATATATGTCAAAACAGAACCACAGCCACATCCCCGTGGAGAGAGACATATCACAGCACACCACCGTTACTCTGAGCTATAAATATCTGATAAAGAGCTGCGCTGCCGTCATTTTATGCCCGTCGGAGTTCCACTGTTTATTTAACCTACTTGCGTTTTCTAGAAACCTTCTATTTTTAATCATTAAAATGGAATTGCATTGTGTCCCTGTCTTGGAAGAATTAACAATAAGATTGGAGTGGAGATGAGCAGATGAGATAGGGCAGGCGAAACAAAACCATTCCAGGAGAGAAAGGATATCAGACTTGAGATGCATTTGTGGAAATAATTCCATTTTCCCAGTGCGCAAAGATAAAGCGCCAGAGTGTTTAGAGTACAAATGTGTCATAGCCCTCTCATTAGCTTGCCATGGTTCCAGTAAGTATCTTAATTAGATTATTGGAGGAATTATGGGGAACTTGTGGCTCTGTTTGCCTTGGGCTTCTTTACTCTTGGTTACAGAGTGTTTCCAGCTAATTGTTTTTGTTTTGTTGCTAAATCAGAGCAGCCTGATACGATGTGGCCTCTTCTGTGGTCAGCTGGAGCTTGAAAACAAAATTATTTTCTATTTTAAGAGTTTTATTTGCTTATATGAAAGTGCTATTTATTTTAAAGGAAGTTTTGAGGCTCTGTTATATTGAATCCAAAATTGGCAGAGAGCTATATTTGTTCTCTGAACACCAGGATATTGGGCCGGGAGCTGACAGTAGAGGTGATATTAGGGATGATTACTGCACGCATAAGAATAGATAATTCCAGCCTGTGTGGTTAACAATTCATTGTTACCTCTACTTTACAGCCTTTTCTGGAGCACGTGTCATTCCAAAGAGCCTCATCGTTTGCCAACCTGACAGCTTCAGTCGTTATCTGAAAAGATGAAAAAACTGCAGGCTGAAAGGCCATGCTCCCAGTATAGCCCCTCAGGTTAACCCTTTATCCTCAGGCTTTCCTTCTGGCTTGAGCAACAACCTTATTGTCAGCACTCTATCAGTATTTCGTCAATGCAGGTTTTAAGATATGTACCTCTAGAGTGTGGAGGTGCATTTTTTTCACCAGATTAAAACCTTTTGAATTCAAAATCTGCAAGAAATCTGTCACAGAGAGATATCATTTTTAGAGATTCTCCATTTATGTTAATGAAATTTGAAGAGAAACAATTCTAAATGCAGATGTAATGAAAATTGTTAGTTCAAAAATTTAAATTAGTGACCAGTCTTGGCCTACACTAGTCTAGCCCTGTGTTTCAAGCAGCTCAGCACAGACTGATTAAACTTTCAGTGGCTCCTGAATACCATTTTCACCTCTCAAAGCAGCCAAGCGATAGGCTTCCTTTTCAGAGATCCCTCTAACCAATCGTGCCTAAAAAGCTTTTCAAAGTGCTGAGTGGAGGAGCACTTGAGTTTGAGGAAGGGTTATGTTCTCCGTTGCAGCAGGTAGGACAGAGTGGTGTGGAGAGCGGTAATAAATACGGTTCTTTTAATACAATAGCTTTGTAGGTCACTCTGTGGAGAGGCGAGGTGCGCTCACTCAGCCGGCTGCTCCTGCGGAGCCTGCGCAGCCCACA
This sequence comes from Cephalopholis sonnerati, assembly GCA_019142605.1. Taxonomy (NCBI): domain Eukaryota; kingdom Metazoa; phylum Chordata; class Actinopteri; order Perciformes; family Serranidae; genus Cephalopholis; species Cephalopholis sonnerati. The sequence goes on along the minus strand of JAGQAX010000018.1, from coordinate 25,883,150 downwards.
GACACAGGAACACGCAACCTTTAAAGAGGGATTTGAAAAGGTCAAAGCACAGGCATGCAGAATGGTAATATAGGAGTGCTCTTCCAGAGGTCACAGGGTCAACGTGGGCTTTATTCCTCCATGTTTCTCTCATCCTGGAGAGATGGTTTTATGGAGTATGTTAAGACCTTAAAGATCCATTTTAGCACTGTTTGCCGTTGCAGTTACATGGTCACAAGCATCTTGGTCGATTGCATTAAATTCTCCTTGAGATGTTTTTTTTTTTTCCTCTCTGGTGCTGCGCTGACCCACTTCTGAGGATCTGGCAGTAAGGAGACAGTGAGAGTGTCCACCTGGACCTGGTTAGAGGTGTGGTTAAGGCAGGCTTACTGGGGGCCAGTCTGTCCCAACACACCACCCTGATGTTCTTCTCCACTCCCTTAAAGGCCCCGTCCCCGCTCCTCTTTGCAGCTCAGATGCTGTTCCAAGTTGTCGTTTGCCACATAAAGACAAATCACATTTCATTATTTTGCTAGTTTTTTCCGCTGGTTGTTACTTATGGATCACGGGGTATTATATTAGCCCGTGGTTTTCTCTTGATGGTGCAGGGAGGATTTCCTTAAGACTGAGCCGGCTGGGTCTCCACCACATGACAGAGTGGGTGCTCTCCCTCTTTACTCCTCAGTCCCATGTGATATCACTGCGTGCTTAGCGACTCTTCTTCCACATCTAATTAGTCCCTCGACACTTCTTTAACGGTCCGTATTTATCAGGAACATTAATTAGTACCTAGACTGGATATATTACTTTGAAAATAGTGGATGTCCTTGTTTATTAAAGTATTAACAACAGGGGGGAAATACTCTCTCTTATCCCCTGGTATTAGTCACTTAGTGAGCCTGCACATTCATCATACCCCTTCTGCAGTGTGTTTTCTTCTCCTACTTATCCTTGTTTGTCTTTTTCTAAGTGCACATATAAAGTGATGTTGGATTAGCATTATTAATTACAGCAGCACTCTGTGCCCCCTGTTACACAGTTGTCGCATTAACAAATTGTCACCCATCTCTTGTGGATAGCCACCGAGCTACCAGGCGGGGAGATAACTAGCTTCTGCTTTGGCTCCAGTCAGGTTCAAGGAAGCTTACAAGAGACAGTGTGGAAAACAGTGCTAGAAATGGGGAGGTCATTGATTTTTCTAAGCGACAGCTAGACCGAAACAGATACTGTATTGATTGGAGACTTCCGCGGGATAGTTGTAGTAAGCTAGAGGAGAGTTCGGAGGCTGGGAAACATTAGTCTGTGGAGCTGTGCGGTGTGACCGTCCATCATGCGCGACACAGACTACCTCAGCACCCTGAGCTAATGTGGTCGCTGCATAGAAATAAACCATCTTATGCTCTGCAGCTCTTTTCCCTCCAGTAAAAGCATCTCGCTATACTGTAGTTCTTTTTAAAAAGGCCATCCTGTCTCTTAAGCATGACCTCCCGAAACTCCCAACATGACAAAACTCATGCCGAGTCTAACTAATGTTGTTGACTGCTCTCTTTCTCTGCAACTGCTTACATCTTCCTGTTTATTTGTTTCATATTAGCCCACAGTTATACCACTAAAGTCAACAAATCACTGGATATGTTTTTACATTTTTGATGTTTTTATTTGATCTGCCAACAAGTGAAACAGTTTGATTCATATTCAAGAGTGGAGCACAAAGCTTTCTTCCACTAACCATGCTAATTAGACCCACTTTAGCTATTTTATTGTTACTCGGGGGGGATCTTTTGAATGGTCTTTTTGTTGTGGATTGGTGTTTGAAAAAGCACGGTGCTGCCTATTTTAGTAACACTCCACTCTTATGAGCTCTCTGATAAGTCAGACCGGATTGTGTCTCTAGCGTCAATGGCATGGAAGGCCCTTATGGGGATCCCTCCTTGTTTCTAAGTGGTCTGTGAGTTAGTAGTATGGGGCTTTACCCTGAGGTGCAGCACAGCAAACATACATAAGGACACTGACACTAATATAGATATATTACAGTCTCTCTGAGAGAAATCATGCAAATCGAGGAGACTGTGGAGAATTACCTTTCTCTCCCTTCCCCCTGCTGCACTGATTGTGACTGACTGTGCTAGACTGAAGATGATGACAACATCTTGCCTTTATTTGGCTTCTTCACAGATTTGGACCTAGCTTATTATTAGAGACTTTCTTCACATTAAAATTTGCTTTAAACTCTTCCAAATTTCAGTTCACGCAGTTCAGTGAGATGTGTTTTGTTCCCATTAGTTCCATCACACCAAAAGCTTTTTGACTTCCATGGTCTTTTATAACTAGTTTGGAGCTTCTCTCTGCATATAACAAAACTGCTCGCATTGCAGGGCTTAGCTAATTAGAAACCTTCATCCTCCCACTACGAACCCTAATCCTGATTTACAAGATCTTTCCCGTACATGATTTTTGATCCACGTTGCACCTAACATCAACACCAAAAAGGGTAATCAGATTATTTTTGAATAAAGCAGAGACGCAGTAAATCCGATTGTGAATGAGATGAAGGTTGATCTAGAGGCTGCCAGTGACACATTTGGGTGCATTAACACCCGACTAAAAATGACAAGAATCTCCAAATGACATTTAATAGCACTTACATACAGTAAACACAATTATGCTTTCATTTATAAATCAAGGAGGAAGCAGGTAGTGTGGACAGCAATGTTGTCACATAAAGATCATAGGGATATATCTTAATAGTGAAGAAGCCAAAAGGACATAAGGAATGAATATCATCAGAGGAAATCTGCCTTCAGCAATCAGTCCTGTGTTAAGGAATAGATACAGTATATCTGATTTTAGTGTGTAAGCTGGGGTATAATTTTTAATTCAGATATGCTAGAAATGGAGTTCTGAGGTCAGATGTGTACACACCAAAACCATGCAAATGCCTTTTCCTACATATACGCTAGCATTTATAAAGGGAGATTGTGTAGTAGGAATGTGTGCACCTCACTCATAGCCTCGTTCAGACCTGACATACACACAGTTTTAGCTGAGATATGCGTGTAAAATGATGATGAGGAAACTGAACATAAGTTGAGAGAAGGTTAATTTTATTATTAGGTTGTTTGCCAGTTTTACTGACTGTGTCATTATTTTGAAGGCTACATGGTTGTTGATTAAATGTCAATCAGTGGTGCATTTATATCATTCATTTTAAATCATTTATGATGAATAAATTTTATCATTAACCGGACGTGACAATGTCACGATGGCTGGTATTGTTTTAACCTTGTGTGTCTCCGTATGCGTGTGTCATCGTGGCAAAATGTGGTCCTGGTGACACCTACTGTAGGGGGAACTACCACAGAAGCAGTAGTTAGTATTTTGCCAGGTGGTTATATGTGTGTGTGCCTGTCTGTTGACAGAATTTGTCAACATGATAGTGTCACAACTATGCAAGATGAAGTCAAGAAGCTTTACAGGTGTGTATTTGAGATTAAAATGATAATGCAATTCGAAGATGAGGGTGGTCTGAGCAAGGGCTCCGGAAGAAAGGGCTTAGGATGAAGAGAATGGGCCATTACCGCCACACACACACACACTCTTTACACCCCTGGTGCACAATTGTTTCAGGTCAGATTGCTGTTTCACAGCTGGAGTGATTCCATCGCTAAATGGTCTCTAGTTCTTTTTACTTACATTTGAGCATCATCTCCCTGTTAATGATCGTGTAATTTTATCCTTAATTGTGAAGCACTTTGTACAGTCTGTTTTAGTATCAGCACCATGAATGAATCGCTGATCATTCTTCTGAGGCTTAATAATAGTGATGACTGAGATTTTACCGCAATGATGGTCTGCGGAAACTTGATGAGTTAGTTGTATGGTCGCTGCAAGCAGCCACAGCCATGCGTAATGACAGCTGTTGGGAGAACCTCACTGATGCGACACAGTCCGTGTAATTGCACTTTCGTTGGTGTATTTCTCATTAACAGGTCTAATGAGTGGTGGAGCAGGCACAAATATTGAAATGGAATTTGTTTAGAGGCGTGTTTACATCAGTTTATTGCTAACTGTGGAAATGAGGCTCATACACATGCGCCCACTTCTACAATGATTGAGATTCATTAAACAGAATCATGTGTATGTCCCACATAAATCTGATTTTAAAAGCATAGGTATATTTCTGTCTGGGCACGTACACACAGGTTTAGTCGTGAGTATACACAGAGTTTTATGCATCTGGCCCCAGATATCCAGATGTGAGATGTGCGTGTTAAGGCCAGCTGTAAAGGTATCCATTGTGTCATGATAATATAACAGCCTGTAACTGGGCCTTTGACTGACTAGATCTACTGTTACACAGCTGTTTGTCATCACAAAAATGAAAAAAAAGAAGCAAAGACTCCAGTGGGTGACACTAATTTAGACAAATCTCCATGGTTCGACTCTCTTTTAGTTGATGAACCTGCTATAAACCTTGTGAGCCACTTACATGTACAATATCTAATCAGCCTCCCATCTCCAGAGCAAACACCTTCAGGCACCTCCTATCAGTCGGCTGCTGCCAGTTACAGCAACACAGAGGAAACCAAAACCAGACAATTTTATCTTAATCACTGCTTTCAAAGACTCTGATTTGGGTACTCTGTGTGAGAACTTATTTACCACCCAGTTACAACATCTGTGCCTGTCTGCTTTGGCTCTTGATATTGTTTTTATATTGTTTTTCTATCTCAACATTAGAACCAAATAGTGACACTGTAACATCCATTAGTTTCCAGCAAATATTCTGCTATGTTGTCTCTATTTATTCATGATTTATGTGTCTTGTAATGTTCAACTGTTTCCTCTACTTCCATGGTAATCCCAATCCACTGGCCCCTCAAAAAGCATTTTACCTTCTGCCAGTCTGTCACTGTAAATAAATAGCCCCGACACTCTCTACAATTCACATTGAACGTGGGGTTGTAAATTTGCCTGACACACCTGACAAAGTCCAGATCAGATCTTCATTCCACTTTGTAAGTTATGTCAAACAGCACCTCTGCTTTGAGGCTTGCTTCCCTGTTTGATGTCGCCCACACAGCCATATGGTATCGCTCTCAGGATCAGCTTTTCTGTTTTTTATTTCCTGCCATTACACTCATCCTCTGTTCTGTTCAGCAGTGCGTAAATCTGTCCTAACCTCACAGTGGCTATCGTGGCATTTTAATGTGAAAAGGATCACCTTTTTTGTTGTAACACGTGTTCACATAGCCCTGCGCTTTAATTTTGGGGGTATTTCTTTATCCTTTTAATGCCTTGTAAGATACCTATAGACACCTAAAATCTCCACTAACTATTCATTTTAGTCTCCACAGAATGGTTTTCATAATTTAATGAGGAGATTTGGATTCTGAGTGTGTCTCTATACGGATGAAAAGTGGTAGACAGAAAAAAATAGTCCATCTCTAAACTCGAAATGAAATAATGAGTACTGCTCAGCTGATTGTGCTGTTTGGATATAAGAGCAAAAAGGGCTTTAATGAACCTTTTCTTCGAGGGGTTTGGTGCCAGCTCTAATGCAGACGGCGGATGAACTGGAAGAAAAAGAAAAAGTATTAATATTTCTGCCTAGAATTGTGTTGGCATTTTGTATGGGCTCTGTTATAAACGTAACAAAGGGGTAATAGCTTGAGCTAGAAGTGTATATGTGAAGCAGAGTACTTTCTAATGAGTGTTCCTCCTGACCTTTTGGCATTACCCTCCACAGGAAAAAAAAAAAACAAAAAACACCACATGTGGGTTAAACCTCAGAGAGCTGACAAAGTTATTAGCATTTCCATGTAGCGAGGGGATAGCACAGCCCACACACTCTCTCACTCATATGCATTTTCACGTTCAAGTACTGACTGGGTTACAAGGCTTTATTAATAAGAATGCTCACAACGAAGACACAGCTTTATTGCTAGCAGCCGTAGCACATTCGCTTTTGCAGAAGAAACATGGACTTGTTTGTTAGATAAATTACAGGTCACTGGTGCCTCTCCAGATCCGGGCTTGTCTGCAGTTCAGGCAATTTTGCCATGGGGAACTGTGATTGGATTCCCATTCGTCTGGCAGCTTTTGTGTAACATTCAAACTGGGGAGGACCTGGCTGGATCACACCGCATATTTCCTCCCAGGAAACCCTCTTAGAACCAGTCAGGCCCAGACAGGGCAAACATGTAGCTAAAAAGGAGAAGCCGGACGTGCCAAACAAGCACACAGAGACACGCATTGACTGCTCCAAGTCCTGCATACACTAGAGAGAAACATCAAAAATGATTTATCTGAGAAATAGAAAGGAGACATTTGTATTGTTTTATTTTCCTCAGTGCACATCAGTGGATTTCATTTGTCTAAGGCAGTGCTCTCCCTGTTCTGCCTCTCCTGCTGGACCTAAAAGGCTTTGCCCTTGTTGTGTGAAAACTGTTTCCATCTGACAAGAAAACACATATTGTGTAATGACTTCATCAACATGAGCTGGGCGTAACGAGTTCAGCTTAGAGGATGTACCTGGCTGCACACACAAGCCTCCCTCAGAGAGAGCTGACTTGGCTCTTATTGGCCTCCGCCCAGAGACTGAGCAGGTATTGACTAAATAGAAACAGGAAAAATGAAAATATGAGTGGATCTGACAACCAAGCAGGATATCCCCTGCGTGATCCTGGAGAGCAGATGAGCAGACACAGAGCCTGACACATCCGCACGAAGCACCAATCCTTCAACTTGACATGTAATACTGCCTATTGGTGGTCAATATGGGAATTGGGAGCACAGCGAAGGTGTCAGAGGCTAGTCATTGCTTTAAAGGAGCTTAACAGGAGGGATGAACTCGTGCAGAGGAAGACTGCAGAACAATGTGAGGCAAGAGCATATACCACTTCTGTTATAATTAGAATACAGTACAATAGAAATAAGTTCCTAGACTTTTTCAGTCCCTGAGTAATTGTACTTTGTTCCCAACTTCAAGTATATATGCCAAGTGAAGTTTTCACCACAGCAAGTGCATCAGGACACACATGCAGACCATAAGCACCAGGAGATATGCTTACATTCCTACCAAATGCAGAGGGGTGTTATGGATATTAAAGGGATAGTTCGGATCTTTTGAAGTGGGGTTGACAATTGGTTATCCATAGTCAGTGTGCTACCTACTGTAGATGGCTGACGGCATGCCCCCAGTTTAGAGAAGCAGGCAGTAGTACTGACACAGAAGCTAAGCAATGTACTGCTGTAAATGGGGGCAACAGCAAAACATATTTAAGCTAGCTAAAAAAAAGTCCCACATTGAAAAAAAATCAGTACCAGTCTAGGTTCAATCTACTGTATGTTATACACTGACTATGGATAGGTACCTCATACCAGCCCATTTCAAAAGGTCCGAACTATCCCTTTAACAGTTGGTGGGCTGTAAAAGCTGGCAATGAAAGGATAAAAGAGCAAAAAAAGAACACTCAAACAAAGGTTTTATGAGGTAGGAAATGCATTGCATATGTTTATCACCTCAGGGAGACAACCAGTGCATTTTAGCAAGAAATGTAAGAAAACCGTGTTTGTTGAAAACTCCACTATACCTTTAACCAGAGGCAGATGTTTCATGTCTCTGTGTGCAGTTTGAAGATAGGAACAAGCCGACAATAGCATAACTCAGGTACTGGACCTAGATGTATTTGGTTATGTAGTTTTTTCTCTTAAAGGTAAGGAAACAAAACATAACATTTATCTACGCTATGCAAGAAGGAAAATACTTTGTTTTTATTTTTAAGACCAGTATGACACTTGGACCGTATACATTTCTTGTACATTTGAACAATTTGTTATCACAGGAGCCCTCACTCCACCTTCTCACACAGACACACACACACACACACACACACACACACACACACACACACACACACACACACACACACACACACACACACACACACACACACACACACACACACTGTGCCTCATCAGCAAAGGTTGTTATAGGCCAGTGGCTGTCCAGAGGTCAGATCATTACCAATGCAGCCATGGATCATAGATACAGCCCTCATATTAGTCCTTCCTTCATCATTCCCCTCTGACCTCGTCCGCAGCTGCACCACCTCTCATCTTTATGATTAGAAAATGGCCCAATCCTTCTCCTTCACACTCACACCACTCCCTGTGGACTCAACACAAGTATTCCATCATTATAATTATTTGACCATCCATATCAATTGACACATTTGTCAGTGGAGGCTGTTGCGCCATTGGTCACATGCCAAAAAGATGCTGTTAGTCCGGGACCTCAAACCTCTAGAGGCACTCGTGGTACTGACATTTGCCTTAGAGCTCCTCCAAGGTACTTACAAGTCCTCTTGTTGATGGGGAGGGATTTCTATTACTGTCATTGGTTATGTACTGCTAAACATTTAGTTGCAGTCAGGTAATGTCAGTTACTATTCCCGTGGGAGGTTATTGACATTTTACTTTACTCTGCTGGAACAAGCTCGCGAAGGTAAAACAGCTACTTCAGAATATTTTCAGCCACTGTGTTTGGTGTTCTTATTGGCAAAATTTACTGGAGAATTTAAAATCCATAAAGCCTGCGCCGTCCTCTTTCAGACAGATTAAATATGAAAATAATATGAAATGAAATAGAAGGAATGAATTGTGAGGTTTTTCCTGCTGAAATTGTGTCTAGCTTTTTTTTTTTTTTTTTAAATCAGATAGCACAGTGCTTCTGCTGCTGGCAGCGGGAGCTGGCAGGAACAGCTCAAAGCCTGTGAAAGTCAAATGCTGTCTCTTTCACTTTGAGAGAACAATTTTTGAGAATGTGAGCTAAAATGCTAGATGCCTCAAGCATGCTGTACTCCAATTTTTGTCTACAGTACCATGCAGCAATGAAGCCTGAATAATACAGTAGTAGGAACTATTTGTTCAGCTCTAATGTGTAAAAAATGTGAGGCACACGCAGCATTTGTTGAATTAACATACAAATTGCTGATATATTATCTTACGGATTTTTCCAAATCTAGCAAGACAGCATTTTCCTGTCAGAATGTTTTATATTCTGCACTGCTGTACAGCCTTAGAAGCAGCATGGTGATGTTTTACACTGATGAAATAACCAGGCAGCTTACCAGAATGTTATCACTTCTACTTAGTCACACTGTGCTGAGCACTCATGCATAATTGTGTACATAAGCATTTACCAAAATCTGTCGTCTGTTTAGCAATATTAAGCTGACTCCATTGACTATCCTATTGCCCTTATCGTGATATAGTGAGCATCTAATGTCGACAGGCTTCGGAGAGTAAGATTTTGAGCTCAGCACTTTCTTCCAGGCTTTGGTCGTAACCATGCCTTCTCAAAGCCCAATGTCAGGCTTCCCCTTTGATGTATGGATGGAGGCGTTTTGTTCAAAGGGATAACCTTTTCTGGGCACTTCTTTGAAATGATAATTCACCAGCTTGCTGCAGGTGGAGCTGCAGCTCTCCCGGCAGACAGGGTCAATCAAAGTCAAATGGAGGAGCTGCTCACAGCTTCACCCGAGTAGCCGGTGCCAGTGCCTTGGCTGCAGCTGTCAGCTCTGCCACCGACATAATCCCTGCTGCCGGTAAAGGCAGTGGACACGAGGGATGTCACAGTGGCGAGCAGGTTTTAAGCAGCAGAACGTGGACTGGGTGGTTGTGCTGTCATGATCACGAAGGATCTGGGAATGTTTATGTGTGTTTGAGTGTTTACACAGCTCTGACTATAGATGTCTGTCAGACCCAAGCAGAGTTTTTCCAAGATGCAGGCTGTGTGTACTAGTGGTGAGGGGGACGCAGGTGTGTGTAATTACATCAGTAATAGGGCCTGGATATGGTCCACCTGCCTCAAAGTGAACCCTCTATCCAACCCAGCGCTGCCGACAACAAAAGAGACGGGCACTCACTGATTATGGCTTTGATGATGCAGATAGAAGGCTGTGTTTTATGGGGAGATATTTCTGGCTCTAGAATAATTCACTGGAATTATTCAATCTGTCTCGAACAATGGCAATGTACTATCAGCATATGATCACACGTGCAACACTCGTATGTCATATATGTCATGTCAGAGATGAATAAATCTTAAACAAAACAAACACAATATGTATTGACGGTGTGTATGTGGGAGTTTATGATACATGCAGTTCATTATGCCCAGCTATTGTGATGGATTGGTGACCTGCACAGGTTCCCTTCAATCCAGTGCATGCTGGTGTTTACTCACCGCGACCTTGGTCATAAGCAAATAGAGCAAATGAATAAATAGAGCCAGTGTTAATTTTGTATATCAGTCTACTGTCGCTTTTGTCCATCTGGATGGAACCATTCGGGATCCTGCATGAGCTGGTGCCTCGGTAACGAGGCAGTGCAGGACACATAGACACAGATCTCCCTTGGGTTTGGGCTCCAGCTGGAGCAGACATGCTAGGGCAACCTGTCCCTATTATTGTTTGTGACAGAATCAAGAAGGAAATGCAAGTAGCAAAAGTGCGTGCGTTGTGCCTGCACGTCAGATTCTGCTGGCAGTGCCCCCAATGTAATTATGGGCATGGGTGGCCAGCTATGACAGCTCATCTGTCAGCCAGCCAATAGGAGTCTGGGGCACCTGGTGAGCCATGCGCCAGAATGATGAGCCACAGATACACACAAATTAAAAATCACATACAGTATTTCATGAAACAAGAAATGTGGGTAAAGGACACATTCATATTCTTCCATGCTACTCATTAACACTGTGGCACATGCATCTGCCACAAACTGGAGCAGAGCTAGCCACTCCCAAATCTTGTTTTTCTACTTTTCACATGCCATGCAAATGAGCTGCAAAGTCGTAGGTTGCACCCCTGGCATTATCATTTTAATTAGTCTCATTATATAGTCAGAACCCAATTACAACTAAGAGACATTGATTTTGAATTGATTAGGCTGGATGAATATGTTCTTCAGGGTGTTTAATTCCAATAATTGAAATGAAATCTTTAACGGTAATTATTAAATATTCCACAGTACAGCACTGGTGTTGACAAATAATGTCTGCACCATTAATTAATGTCTTTAGAGTGTAACAATAACTTTCAGAGTGGCTCAACAACTTCCAGACTATCACATATTCTCTAGGACTCATCGAGGATGAGCTAATTAATTGGACATATTTCAAAATATTACTTTGATTTGTATGTAAACAAATACTTAACCCCACAAATGAACATTTACATATCATCTACTCACCTCAAAGAAAACATGAATGAAGAATCCAAGAACTGAAAAAAATTCTTGATGAATTACAGGTATAGGGGTCCATGTTTAACAAAAGCAAAACTATTTTAAGACATCTGTTCACGCTCTCACACAGCTCCTGCAGTATAACCCAAGTCTCTTATATCCAATGATATGCTCAGTGCTTCGACAGGGGACTGAACAGAAAGTGAAACTTGTCAATACTTATTTTTAAAGCCAGACTCCGTTGACAAAAGCAGTAATTTAACCTCACCGAATACAGGAGCTGCTGATCTACTGCTGCCTTCATCTGTTAGTTTGTTTGTCCTATTGTGACTGATTCACCAAAATTGCACAAATACTGACTGAGGCAGGAAGTATTCCTTCAATTAAAGGAATGCCTTAAGATGCAGTTTATACATTTTGATGTTCCTTTTTTAGGAAACAGTCTTTGCCAAAAGTCCTTTAAACTCTTATCTTTTTCACAAGTTGGCTGAGGCTCAAAGAGCGACAGGTCATGCCAACTACACCGTCTTGCACCTTATTGTGCAGAACACATTTCTGTCAAGACGACCATCCCTCCCATATGCAACCAGGGGACCCAATCATATTGTGCTCACCCTTTGGCAAAGGCCCTCCAATCAGGGATGAGTAATGACTAGGCAGGCTTGCATGCAGTGATCCCAGCTTTCTAATTAGTCTTCCATTAACTTTTTCAACCTTGGCGGCTGCGGGGTGCACGCTCAACACACTCAGACACAGTCATACACACACCTCGCAGCCTCAGACCAAAATATTGGGTGTCTTTTCCAGAATCTAAAATCTCAAAGTATTCAGTAACATTTTCTATTCTGCAGTGCTCATTCAAATCATGCTCACTTTCACTCTAATTGACCAAAAGAGTAGGTTTTTATATCCTGTGGTGCTCATTTATATGATTACACTCATACAGTATCATGCCATTTTGTGTATCATCTTTTCTCTTGTGTGTGTAATCATCAGTATAAAGCAGTGAGTTTGTGTGTCATCACTAATCCACATGATAACGAAGAAACGGTGTATTTTACATTGCACATGATTAAAAACGTCTGGTGTGTGTGATTTTGGTTCAGACTGCGTTTCAGAAAATTGCACTCCAACTACTCCTAGATTCTTCGTCTATGGCTATACAGTACTGTAAGTGTGCATGCGAGAGATAAGCCGTCGCTGGTTGACTTTGAAAGAACACGCTCTTTTAAGTACAGACTGTTGGAATTTAGTTTTACAAAAAAAAAGTCACAGATCACCTTCTGTGTTGTATTTGATTCATTTTTCACCGTTATGAAGCCTTGGCCAGTAGTGTTTGTTTGGATACAGACAGAATGTCAATGTTCTACACTTGCATTTCTGGTTTTTATTTGGCATCCGGGTCTGGCTGATATCTGTCAAAGACCATACGATGTGTTTCTGATCTGTGGAATAAAAGAAGTTGCCCAAGCCTTCTGCAGAATGTGAACATGCTGTAACAGAAACTACACAAAGAGATTGACGGAGAAGGAGAAGGAGCCAGAGAGAAGAGCCTACATGACATGGATACTAAGATTATCCGTTTGGTTTTGTTTTTAGCACAAGTTGTTAACTCCAAGTAATATTTCTCCTTTCCTTTATCACATCAAACGCAACATAGGAAAAACTTAATCAACATTGATGGTGTCCATTTGTGTCCGTTTGTGTGTGTGTGTGTGTGTGTGTGTGTGTGTGTGTGTGTGTGTGTGTGTGTGTGTGTGTGTGTGTGTGTGTGTGTGCACAAACCGGTATTTCTGTGTGTTCCAAGGCATGAATTCATGATTCATCCTGTTTCACAGTGGGCAGTCAGTTTTAGAATGGAGCTCCATAAAAGAGTAAATTCCTGGGGAGAGTTTGAGTTGAGCCAGGCCTGCGCAGATTTGATCACCGGTGATCGGCGCACAGTGCATGCCGGTTAGTTTTGTGTGTTTTGGGGAGAGAGAGAACGTTGACTTGGGATTTCTCAACTCGAGCGACAAGCGATTTTTCGCTCTGTCGCTCTGCCACTCTGCCGCTGTCGCTCGGAACCCGAGCGATTTTTCGCCAGTCGCCCGTTTGCATTGACTTAATATGTCTCTGTATTTTCTACACAAAACCTTTAACCTGAGTAAAACTGAACCAACAGGTCAGTCTGACTTGAATATTTACAGCTATGACAGATAATGACAAGAGAGATAAGATCAGTTTTGTTTTTTTATTTATCTATTTGTTGTGTTCTAATTGTAAAACATAAAGCCATGTAGCTTTTGCTGCATGGCTTGAAGAAAGCGGGAGAACCGGAGTACCCGGAGAAAACCCGTACCACCCAGGGAGACAACACACAAACTCACAAAGGCTCAGGGCCGGAAATCCAACCCTCACCTGTGAGGTCGCGCTGCTGACTCCCAAGGTGGTCCTAAGAGCTCAAGTCCTGTCTCCCATGTGTCCAAAAGGTAACCTGGAGGTAACTTGGACAGGAGGCAGGACATGAGCTCTATTGCATTCATGTTGGAGGAAACAAGCCTCACGCCAATTTTCCTCCAACATGAATCCTATTATATGTCACCTACATGGGACTGACCCTTCTGCAGGTTGAAGTGAAGCGCCTGGAGATGACTTTGCCCAGTCTGGAGAAGAACCTGCAGATGGCGTTACCCTCCTTTGGTGGTGCCATAATATGATGTGCAAAAGTCTGGGCTATAAGATCCAATTCTTGGTCTTGTAGATGCAAGGAAATCAGAATCTGCTGTGCACAGCCCCAGGATTTACAGAGATCCTTGAAAATTACCTTGTCCAGGCCTTTAAAAGTTTCCAGGCTGATATCAGAATCAGTTCCCTGGACCTGGGCCCATATCCTTTGGAAAAGGTGGTCGATGAGGATATCGGGGTCGTCACATCTCAGGTCGATCTCCGATTTCTCGAAGATCCGTGTGACTATCTCCTGCGCAAGAATACGGACAGAGGGTTTCTTTTTCTCTGTCTGTAAATTCTGGTCTGCTGTTAAATGCAGCACAGGTTCAGCACCTGTCTCAGGTACTGTGACTGCAGGTTCAGCACCTGTCTCAGGTCCTGTGACTGCAGGTGCTGGTGTGGCTGGCTTAGTGACCCTTAAAGCCTTCATCACATTGTCACAATGGAAGCCAGCCTGATAGATCATCCACCACCTCAAGAGAACCAGAAAACACCACACTGTGCGGTTTGTGGCATGAGTGATGTCAGTCATTGTATTTTGAAGTGGTCCCATCTCTGGAGTTCTCCCCTCGGTGGTGTAATCACGAAGGAGCTCTTTCAGTGAGTTTGTGAAAACCTGGTCTTTCCCTTTAGCAATATACTCCAAATTTTTTAAGGCCTTTTCAGCTGGCTGTTTCTCACCAGCCTCTGGTCGGAGCAGTTCGGTCACACTGTCAGCAAAGGATTGCAGCGATTCTCTGCTTTTACCTCTGCAGCAGGGGAAGAATTTTGCCTTCAGCTTCCTCGCAGCCCGAAGGATCGACTGTTTGGCATACTTAGCAGTCAACAGTGTCATTATTTTCTCATACATTTTACATTTCTGGTTGGTCTCCTCTTTGGGTTCTGGGCTTTTATTTGCCCAGACTGCTGGACCAGTAAGCTCAGTGATGTCTCTTGCAACACTGTCACTCTCCCGCTTGGAGTCACTTAACAGAACGTCACGCTCAGCATCAGTGGCATCATCCAGCAAAATGTCTATGATGTCACTCAACTCCTGTGAAACTATTTCCTTGGCTGTAGAGCTGACCTCTGATTGCCTTGAGTCCGTCTCAGGGCTCCCTTCCTGTGCTGATGGTGAGTTGCTCTCATCGTCGTCCTCAGTGTCAATAAGTTCCAGCTCTTCACATGATGATGTTTGAGATCGTTTTAAAAATGATCTCACCTTGCCCATGAATGATTTTATCATGGAACTGGTGTGTCTGATCATGCCAGTCAGTCTGTGGGAGGGAGTCAGGTAAAACATAAACTGATTGCTTACGTCCTCGCTTGCACGGATGGAAGAGTTAACGCTTTCAGAAACCTCCTCATACATCATTTTGGTGAGGCTCTGTGAACTAAGATCTGGGTCCTCAACGTCTATGCCCAGAGCTTGAGCAAAAGCCTCAGGGACTACATTGCCCAAGGTGGACGCAACGAGTTCCTTGCTTATTGTTTGATTTCCTGCTACATTTGATGATATAAAGTCACCCAGGAAATCCAGCAGCTTGACAAGCAGCTCTGCCAACATACCCTTGGTGGCATTATCTGTTCTACCTTCCTTTAGCATTTGGAGCTGCACTCCTGACAGCCGCTGGAAAAACCGGTCTACAAATGGACGAACCTGGTCCACTCCTAACTGGGATGTCTCCTCTCTCTGTGATGGCTTCATGATGATGATTTTTTTCCTCAAACGTCTTGATTTAAGAGTCGCGGTGCAGTCTGTGAGTTTAACCTCCAGAAATGTGTCCTCAACAATTAACAGCTAAGCCGTGTAGAAAGCATAGAAGGCTATACTTCTTGTATATACTAACTTTAATTTAATTTGTTACTAAGTTCCTGACTTTTCCTAAAACTGTCTTTATTTTTATTTAAAACGTGCTTTAAGCAAATTGAAAAAAGTCCATTGAAAATGTGATCATTTCCAGCCACAGGCAGTCATGATGACCACACAGATTTTGCCGCAGATAAGTTGATCAATTATTCACGCCGCGGCAGATGCCTCTTGGTTGCTAGGCAACTATCATTGTCTCTGTGCGTTCACACCGGACCTTTTATTTTTGTTGCTGGCGACGCGTTTGAAATTCCTGGGGAGCTGCTGTCCTGTGGCCTTCCAGCTCCCAGTGGTATGCACTATCTTGGCGTATTATCACTTTTCTCACAATCTGTTTGTCAGCGAGCCCACAACTTCAAAGGAGACTTAAAGCTTTCTTTCATATTCTGTCAGGGTTGAGGGGTTGAGAGAGTGAGTCTACTTTTTATGAACAAAGCCCTCCCCCCCTCACAAAACATCCAGCAAAATAAAATGTTATCCATCCTGGATGCAGCTCCTAACATTTACTCCAAAGTGTAGATCATAAACTATTAATAGTTATATGTCTGTATGAACACCAGAAGGGTGCCTCTTTGAATCAGATCCTTGTGCTGGGCAGGGTCAGGAATGGGGGTAAAGCTGTCCAGCTCCTTTTATTCCCCCATAACATCACTATCCTGCATGGAGGAGGATGGGGGGCGGATAGCCACCATTATGGCTGTTGTGTAAAATTGCCATTATTCAGTCAAGCGATTATCTGCTGCCGCGGTGTGTAATGCATCTCTGTGACTGTGACTGATGCCTGCATATCTAAGACTCCACTGGAGAAGAGTGAAAGTGAAAGAGGTGACCTCTTTCTCTGCAATCTTTCAAAAGCTCTGTGTATGACTCATTTTAGACACAGTATTACAGTATGGAAAGTGTACATGGCCAGTGGGTAGATATAGTGGATAGTTTATGAACCATCAGTAGTCCCCTTGTTTACAGTTTGAATTATAACACATAGAATTAAAAAAAAATCACACTGTCATGAATGCAATGTCATGAATCATTGTTGACTGAGTAAGTAGTATGTTTCTTTATAATTTACATGTACTTATTTGGTATATGTCTGGATGACTGAAAGTACCAGAGGCTATGCTGTTCTCCAACTTAATCATCCTCTTGTGCATTTTGGAAAAGAAATTCCTTTAATAATAAAATGAATACTTGAATGATTTTGGCCCCGAGGGTGAAAAACAAAATGGTTATCAGATTTCTACTGAGCCAACAAATAGGAGTAAAACAATTCAAATATGCTGGAAGTTAAATAATATGTAACAATTTGTCATTATAAACTCATTGTCAAGTGTAAGAGACAGTGAGCTTGTTTATATATTTTTTTAACTTTTTGTTCTATTCATCAAGCAGAAAGGAACTTCTCTCCTTTCTAATCTGTGCCACTATGAGATGCTGATTGAAGCTGCAGTAATGTTGCTAGGTACACGTACATATCTGAGGCATCAAAATCCAAAACTATTGCTCACTATCAATGTGTCTAGGGGATGCACACTATGTTTTTTCCCTGATAATGCTACACTGTGAAAAACAAATTTGTGTTAAAAACATAGAAATAAACAAAAGAAACTTTGCTTAACGCCCCTGTTGCAACCAGACAGTTAATTAATTCAACAATCAAACTCATGTTTGTGATGACCCAATGTTGTTTTACTGTCCAGGGAACGTAAAAAATTATTCTAACTAGCGTTGCCATTTTCATACTGTCTGCGCATATATCAAGACGAGATCCTATTAAAAAAAAATGTAAAACCATTCTCAGAAAGAAAGAAAATAAGCATATATCTAAAAATGTGCTCAAAATGTGACATCTGTATAATGATTCATAAATTAAAGTTCCAGGTTTGGGTTTTACAAATGTTCATATGGGCCCCTGTGGGTCCTAGGGACTCATTACATTGAAAGTCTATTAACATCAAAATCAAATCAAATTTATTTATATAGCACATTAAAAGCACCGAAGTGCTGTACAAATTAAAAGAATGACACACAAATATATAGCAATATCATATGTACACAAATATAAAACAGATTAACATTGGTAAGAACAATTACATATGTGAAAAAGATTATAAAATACTAAAATAATAAAACCACTACAAACAACCAAAGGCTATTGAAAACATGTATGTTTTAAGATTTGTCTTAAAAGTGTCCATGGAGGGGGAGGATTTGATTGAGAGCAGAAGGCTATTCCAGAGCTTTGAAACAGCTACTGCAAAGGTACAATCTCCCTTACCCACCAGCCTTGATCGCAGGACAGTTAAAAGACATTATTCTGAGGATCTAACAAATCGGGAGTTGGAGTCAGGGCAGAGAAGTTAAGCAATATACTGGGGTGCCAGCCCACGTGTGGCTCTAAAAACAAATAAAAGAACCTTAAAATTAATCCTGCATTTGATAGGCAGCCAGTGCAGGTACACTGAAGGTGTAATACGTTATCAGCATAACTCAGCTCTTTATCATCATCTCATGGCAGCCTTTGCTATACTGCATCAACAGCAAACCTAAGAGCTAATTTTGTGCACAGGGTGGTTATCTGTACCAAAAAAATTAAAGCCAGCACTGTGCAACAGTGTTTGGAGTGTGAAGCTGCAGCTTTCAAAGAATGCACAAATGATTCAGAGCACAGTTGGTAGTTTGGTGGTTTGGGAGCAGCGGGAGCAAATACAGAAAGTCAGGTCGTCCTGAGTGATTAGAAAGTTTGAAATCTGAGTAGGCAGTGAGGAAACAGAGAAGTGACTGGCATTGATCATCAACACCCACTGAGCTATTGAGGTTATGTTGTACTCAGAGCCTCTGAAATAAAACGGATTTCACCTTTACAAAGTTTCATAGACCTTTTTTTCACAAACATACTGTTGAAGACTTACGTCGTCATAGCAGCAGCTGTATACAGTGCATAGATGTCTTTTCGACATTGTTTACAAAAAGTCAACCAGTCACCTCTGCATCTGTCTGTGATCAACATATAACTCATTGCTGTCGTTGTTGGTGTTGTTGTTTAACACTTGAATCTTCCAGAGCTGACATAACTTACTCTTACACAACTGCACAGCTATATAAATAAGAGATCCAGTAAGTAAGTGAAAAAAATGATTGGCCAGTGGTAGCTCCCATCTTCTTGAGCTATCCAGTTAAAAAAAATAGTATTGTATTGTTTTTTATGTGATAACAAAACAGAAAATAAGTCAATGTCTTGCTGTCTGTTAAAGGTTTTCAGTTTTACAGATGTTTTTTTTTTTAGGTTTCAATATCAAATATACGTACTCCATGTTGTTTTTCTTTTCAACATTTAATTGTCTTTATGAGGAGAATAAAAGGAGAATAAAACACTTTATTTGCCATTATCTCTTGTTGTTTTCAATTTAGGTAAAAGTATTTTCCTTTTGCTCATCTTTAAATTGCAGTTTCCTGTCATTGCACTTTGTTTGATACTGAAGCATATTGCTCTGCTCAAACAATGCACCCATTCAGTAATACTTATTCTAAAAGCTGTCTCAGAGGGTCTACTTTGGATGGTCTTGATAGGGAGGGTAACTAATTAGATTTCTGAATGGTGACAATTGTGGCCAGCCGATGTAGACTATCACCAGATCTAAACTTGTCCAGTTAGTTTTCCTGTCATATAATTCACCAGAGAGGCATTTTTGCAATAACACTTTTGCTCTTCTATCTCTTTTTCTTCCTGCACAGATCACACGGGTCATTTTCTGTGTCTTCCTCGAGACTGACTTTGCCATCTACAAGAAGAAAATGTCTGTCGTTTTTCCAGGTATGTGTGTTTACCTCCAGTTGATTAGACTGCATATCAGTAATACCATATCATTACATATCCTATGTTACCCATTGCTCTTTTGAGTTGAACTAATGGATGGATGAATGATTTCTATGCCATGTTTTTCCAAGGCCTCCTTTTGAAGATTTTATCATATGCGATGTCACCACCTTCCTAATTGACCATCTTCACAGACCCAGGCAGCTTTGCTACCCTGTTTATCCTAGGAAACATCTGCAGCCAGAGATATGTTGTTTCTGGAAGTAGTATAAGGACCTGTCAGGTGACACCTTCAAATGCAAACACATTCAATTTGCCTGCAAGGCCATTTTCAGAGATTAACAGTTAGAATTAATGCTGACAGTTGGTAAAACAAGTGTCAGGTTCTTTATGGATTGCCTTAATAGGATTAGAATAGTTAGACTTCTTGTCAGCAAACCAGCAAGCTGATATTTTACATAATTGTTGATATTTTGATGAGACTTAATGTCAGATTTGATTGACTGTAATAACAGTCCACAGCAGTGAATGTCTCCTGCAAGAGCTAAAAAATTCAGGGATGCATAGCAACTGCTGATCGTCCTTGGTTACTGCTCCTCAATTCTATATGTGAAATAAACAAACATCCATTATCTCCTACTCCTTCTTCCTTTTCTGTCTCTCTCTCAATTCCCTCCCCCCTTTCACGCCATCATCTTTTTTTGGGGGGCTGGGAGCAGTCACCAGCTCTGATGGGGGCTCCACGGAGAATTGAGTTTAATAGCTGGGGAGCTGAAGGAGGCTGGCTGGCTTCACCAGCCTAGCATTACCTCCCATTTACCTCACTTTTCCCTCCCCACCTCCCCAACGGAATACCAGCTCTCAGGCCTTCATCTCGCTGCTCCCAGATGGAGAGTGTTTTGTTCCCCCTGCGCTCCCCGTCATCTGTCCCACTCCCCGCCCAGGCTCTACCCTGAAAGATTACATTCTGGGGAGAGACCTTAATTATAATGCCTGCCCCCATGCACCCAGCACCCGTCTCATCATATTAGTACTCTGAGATGAGAATCTGGAGCTGTTGTTCTCCAGTTATCACTCTCGCCATTTACAAGTGCTGTCAGCGGATAAATGCCCTATATCTCTCTCCACGACTGGGAACAGAGTGGAGACAAAACAACAGGCTCTGTGCGTGCCGCAAAGGGAAATCAGAAAAGTTCTGGAGAGCCACATTATTAGGAGATAACTCTTTAAAAACTATTGTTTACCATCATGCAATGAGTTGCTAATGAGGAAGGCAGAGGTCAGCCTTTGATTAAATGTGGGGTCGTTCCAGAAGGCTACTACAGCACGCGCTGTGATGCCAGCCCGAGTGCGTTTCCTCATCACAGTGTCTCACCTGTCATGTGCCCTCTGACCTCTAGGGTCAGAGCCACCTTTATCACTGCTCTGTGTGTATGTGTAGGCTGGAGAGGATATTAATTCCATTATAGATCAAGTGGCTAAATAAGTGTGACATTCCCACTCAGGGTCATAGTCTGGAGTGAGGCAGACGTTTTTTTGTTTTTTTTTTTTACACCATGTTCGCCTACACCTGCTCCAGTCTTTCACCTCATGTGCTCGTTCAAAGCTTTTACCATCCTCTCTCTATGAAAACAACAGCTTGTTTAAGATGTTCCATGAGGATGATTCAAAGATAACATAATTACTGGTGCTGTGATTGTAGACTAGACACTAAGGTAAGGGAGGGAATTCGTATATTTTATCCATCCAGGCTGCAACACGTAGATGAGTTTAACAGTAGGTGTGCTTTAAAGAAAGAAATGCTGATTGGTATGATTGCACCATGTAGGGAATGCATAACCCCGTAGTGTGAAAAGACTTGCATTTAGCCTGTGCAGAGTGGCAGTAGTGAATCAGAGGCTGTGAATTAGCTCTGCAGGTGTGCTCGTACGCTTTCTGAACATCCCATCATCCTCACTGCTAGAGACAGACAGTCAGGTAGATCTTGCGGCAGCGCCGACTGCATCACACAGAGGCCTGAGACCATTCTGTCTCCTGCAACATGCTACCGCTTTTAATAACCCTCTGTCACGTCGATCCCCCATATTCTCACTCTCTCTCCTCCTCACTCATTCTCACTTACAACTCTCCTTGTTCCCATGTCACTGAGCCATTACCTCATCCCTCCACTTTCTATCAGTCTTCCTCATTATATCAAGGAGAAGCTTCTCCACTGCCTCCTCTATCAGCAAGCTGTTAAGGAGCCGTCGTGAATAGTGGCCTTGATCTCTCTGTAATTTGTATGTGTGGTCGTGTGAAACTCAAGATCTTCCCTGTGACATCGGTTTCAAGCATGTCTTGAGCTGAGAATAGGCACAATAGATTTTTTATTGAAGTCTTACTATTCTCATTTTTCATTGTATAGCTGCTTTCCTCATATTCAAGCAATCTGTCAAGTGACAATGACTGGAGCAGGAACATGTAAACAGGACATTTGCATACAGGAAATTGCTTTATTACAATGTGCATTCCCACAAGCTGTCACTATGAGAGAGCCAAAATATGGTTACATCTCTGCAGAAGAGGGAAACTGAAAAATGGCCTGTGCTGACAAGAATACTCATGCACACCAGCATACAGACACACCAGCCACGATGCAAAAACACATACATATAAAACAGGAAGTTATACCTAAGTCGAGTATTGAACAATGAAACTATTGAATGAATATTATAACACTGGCATCACAGTGAAAAAATAAAACAAATGACTGTGGATTCCTTAGCAGAGGAGCTGCTGTTTGTTGAGTAATAGGGCTGTCAATGAATATTCTAGATTTAATTATATAATCAAATTGTTTAAAAAACAGACATTTCATTGTGAATAACACAGCAGCACTGCTGTAGCTGTCTGCATCGCAAGTTCTTGCGTAGGCCTGGGCCGCTGCACTGAAGCAAGCAGCAAAAGTGCTAAAAACTGCAGTTCCATGAACGGCCACTTGAGGCTGACTCCAAAAGCAAGTCAATCCTGAACAGACCCCATCATAACATGCCTAACTTTAAAGCAGAAATGAACAATGTTTACAGCCTGGTATAAAAAACTGTTTTGGTCTCAATAACTAATTTCCCCTGCTCATAACTGCACAGGAGGTGAATTTTTACATAACTCCCCTGTTTATGTTTTATTAAGACTTAAAGATGCGCATGGTTAAGGGCGTGGCTGCTTTGAGAGATAGGCTGTCTGTAAAGGGTCATCACAGTCTATATATCAGATTCTCCCTTGCTCCTCCACAGCTCCACCCTCTTGTCCAAATATGGTCACCTCAGGTCACCTCTGGTGATTACCAAAATGCCAAACTCAAGAGTTAAAAATGGGAGCCCACAAACCAATGGGTGACATCGTGGTGGCTGTGTCCATTATTTTTATACAGTCTAGACAATAAATTTACTGCATGACGGGAGTCACACAACGCGGCTTTCACTGATTGAAAATGAAATGTTGGTTGAGCTGAACGAGCAAATAATTCAACAACAACCGTATGGTAATGATGGCAGAGAAGTCAGCCGTAGAGAGAGTGATGTGCACTCAAAGCAATCTAAAGACTCAGTTTGGAAATACTTCAAATTTAATCAGTAGACCAGAAAATTGTGGAACTTTGAGATAAAGATGGATGCAAGCTTTGTAAGCTACAGTTAGCCTGCCATTCAACACTTGCAACTTGAGGGCACATCTTGAAAATATGCCTACAAATGAGCGTGGCCTGGTGTCTGGAACGCCACCTCTTATGGACGTAATAGATATTCGAATGGTTTGAACCTACGTGTTTTGTCAGAAGGAATAATCAGATGTAATATTTGACCAATTTGACAGCCCTGATGAGCAGAGGTCTTTTTAATGTATGCCATCTGATATGTTTTGTAAAGGAGGCCTCTCAAACACACAAATACTGAAATATGCAAATAGACTAACAAGCTAATACACACAGCAGCTAAACGTAAAGCTTTTGCCTCAGTGGTACCATTCAACATCCATTAACCACCTCGACAACTGAGCTCATAACCAGTGATATAATGACCTATTCATTACATTGAAAAGCTATAAACTGTATACATCTCAAAGGTGCTATGACAGCCTCGCTATCTGGTTAAGTGGACCATCAGTGTTTGAATCCTTTCAAAGAATAACACACACAGCTAGAGACAGCAGCCAGAAAATTTCAAGGAATTACCATGGTCGTATTTTTAGGTTCCTCTCTTTTTTTTTTTCAAAATTAATATGATCATTAATTGACTGTGCTTAATCAATGCAATGCAATCATATGACATGAATCTATTAAGTATTCAGATTGGTTCATAAATCGTGATTGACCACATGCTTGCCTTGGCACGCATTATTTGCGAGCATGGAAGCAGTCAGGCAGCTGTGGTTGTAGAGAGTAAAAGCATGTTGAAATTGATTCTGGGTACACTTCTTCACTAATATGATCCGGGTGGCTGCCCACAAGCTGGGCTCCATCTCTTCTTCTCCTCAATCAGCCACAGTGCTGACAATATTAACACAGCCCACAGATCTGCAGGGGCTGCTGCATTCTCCCCAACTGTTTCACTGACTTTCCAATTGACATTTGTTTACATGGCTCTTAATACACTCCATACTCCCAGTCCCACAACCCACACACCTACCACACAAATGAAGCATTCCCTCAAACCCCCCACTGCTTTGGAAGAAGTAAAGCTGTGATATGGACAAGCTTCTATCATACCCATGTAATATGTGGACAGAGGATATGAAGGGCTACAGGAACCCCAAGAGGGTTGTAAATGAAGTCTGTGTTGCTCTCATGAGGCTGTCCCTCGGGGCAGGGAAATGAGAGGACCATGGTGTGTTAGTGATGTGACTGTCAAAAAGCACTGTGGCTCAGAGACTTTCAGTCAGCTTTGGCAGATATGAGGATTCAGTTTAGCTTATCATATGTGAAAATGTAAACATGCATGTGCATAAATCACAGACGTGGGAAAAAATGTACAAATACCTGCTTATCAGTGTGTGTTGGCTAAACACAGATACTTTTTGATAATGTAGAGATTTAGAACTTGCTCGCAGTACAGTTTGAAACTTTAAAGTCAACTTTGTCCTTACCATCCCTCACATAATGCCAAACTATTCCAATATATGAGTAAAAAAAAGTTACTTGGAGGAATAGTTCTTTCACATTCTTGTCAAGAATTTGATGAAAAGATCAATATGTCTTTCCAAGATTTAGATGTGAGGATCAATACCACTGCTAGACAGTTTGCTTAGCTTAGCATAAAGACTTGAAGCAGGGGAAACAGCTAGACTGGCTCTGTCTAAAGTACAAACAAAAAATGCCTGTAAGCACCTATAGAGCTCACGTTATACAGACCAAACCAGCACACAGGAGTACTTCAAGGCTGCGCCCCTCTTTGGGAGTTGGAAAACCAAAGTTCCTTTAGAGGTCAGTGCAATTTGAAATGTGTTTACATTACAATGTTGACAAGTTTGTGTGCTTACTTCTTGTGAACCACACATTTGTTTGATAGACGTCAATAATTGTTTTGCAACCTTGCCTGAACCTGATCATTTGTGATTTGTTAATAAATGAAGGTTGATCGGCGTCATGCCCCCTCAGTCTTCCCCCATCCAAGCGGATCAATGACCACCACAGTGACCGTACATTGCTTAATGCAGACATCTACGCATATTCGATCTAATTACCGGGTGTCATGAGGCTGAGTGTTTTCTGTAAATAATCAACCTGTTAGTAGCCAGCTGATTGATCTAAGCTCAGATTTACTCGGAGACGACAGTCTGATGCTGCTGTACTGTATGACTGTACTGTCATTAGCATCGTTAAGCCATCTACCTCACTGACAGTGAAAATTCCACTGTCTTGTGGGTCCTTCGAATCTCATGTGAAAGCTTTGGTTAACACTACACAACAGCTTTTTGGCATTTTCCTGTTTTTCTCCATATGTCACAGTGAATTTCTTTCCCCCAAAAGGGGGCGCGGCCTTGGCGGTGATGGTCCGGTCTGTTGCGTTACATTTTTTGTTTAATCTGTACATAAACCAAAGTGGAAAAACAAGTTGTAGTTTTACAGGGTTTGATGTGCTGGACCATTTCTTGGCCGGGCGCAGTGACTTTCTGGATTTCTGTCATGGCTGTGAGGTTGCCAAGCAACCAGTGGAGAAGCCAGGACATATAATGTTAATTAGTGAGCTTTTGAGCTACTGATGCTCTAGTTTCATATTTAGCACACAGAAATGAGAGTGGCATTGATCCTCTCATCTAACCCTCGGAAAGAAAGCAAATGAGCACTTTCCCCAAAATGTCAAACTATTGAACAGCTGATAGTTTCTCATCCTTTTCATATAATAATAGCTTTTGTTCATTCAAAGATCAAGCAATCCATCGAGTAAGAATCCCTCGTGTGAATCTAACCACACTATTGTGTTGTCTTTACCCCTAGAAAGAAAAAAGGAAGAAATAAGGGTGTCATATATTGTTATTCTAAACGAAGTCACATACATTTCCTGCGCTGACAGCAGTGTTGAGTGGTGGTAATAACGTTATAGCATGTGGCAGTAGCTGAGACACCCCATGTTTCCATTCTTGCACTATTGTTATACTGTATCAGTGGGCCCGTGCTTTGTTTCCCCAAGCAAGGTTAGATTAATGCACTGTACCCTTTTATTCAGTGTTATACAAAAGAAAAGTCTGTCGCTGGATCCACTGGGAGCTCTGATGGTTACACTTCTACAGAACAGATGACAACAGCCTTTCATCAAAGCTTACTCTTGCCTTTGCTTGTTAACCAAAGCGCAATCATTGCTCAGACTCATGCACAGCCATACACATAGTCATAGATGTGCCCTCACACATTGGAATATGCATATTAAAACATAACCACACACATATTTTACATAGATATATACATATATATATATATATACTGTATAGTGGTTTGACTCAAAGAATGATGGCATGCTGAGATCTAAGTGTGTTTGTATGATGGGAGCTAGGATCTGTGAGCAAGCATCCACAGCTCCTCTCTCCCCATCTCTCACACTGCAGTTCCTCCTGAAGCAGCATCCAGCGGCTCCCTCTCATCTCCCACTGTGCAACTCAACTCATCCACCCAGAAACACCTTTGGTTCACACAGTCTGTCTCACACAATAGACGTATAGAGAGAAGAAGAGAAAATCAAAGGGATTTTTTTAAAGGCACAGTTGTCCACCCCAGCCTGCAGTCCTTGTAATTTGAGGAAATAGGAGGTTTTGTGCCATTTATGCTGAGCCTACCAGTATAGGTTTAATTGAAAAAGAATGTCTCATGAATGTGACCCCCGAAACATACACCCGCATGCACAGTCATTTGGTGTAATAACTCACTAGATCCAAGGCCGTCTGGTGGGGGAATCGAGGGAGGCTGTGAGGGGTTGCTGGTAAGATTTGGGGGCATGGCAGCTGGTTTTGAAGGAGGAGGTGAAAGAGTTTCAACAGCAGGCTTTTAGGCATGTGAATGAGATGGGTTTTTCTTTTTGTACCAAAAGAAAAATTCACATTTCAATCACATTCTGAGGAAGCACTGCAGGTTTTAGTTTCAGTGGCTGACTGGTTTAAGCAGAGTACACAGCAGTATGGCATCAAAATACTGTGCTCTAACATTATAATCAAGGAGACGAGCTGCATCGTACATTATAAAATAGCATGGTTTGACACGCTGTCTTTCTCCCCTCTGCCAGACAATGACATGGAGGTTACAGAGGAGCAGCTGAAGGGAGGTGAGTGACAGAATATTTCATGGTTGCCTTTTCACCTTAACACCTCCATTAAAGCACACAGAGGCTGAGTGAGTGGCGTAGCTTCAACTGGTGACAGTGATTTGCCAGGTTTTATGCAGCAGATGAAATTGAATGTTTATTCATTTGGTGACAAGTTGAATCCCGGGCCTGACACATCGCAGTTAAAAATACTCCATGTCAGGTACATTACATTACAAGAGCTTATATCCACAGCTAATTCCCAACACCATTCTCTTCATCCGGCTTACGGGCACAATGCCTTCAGACCACCTAAAGCGAGTGACAAAAAAACAGCAGAGCAGCATCCCTCTGCAGCATGTGCCAGGCGGTGGCACAAACACAACTGTCAGCGCATAATGCTTTTATCACTGCACCATCTTGGCACACGGCCTGAAACTCCCAGATACTACTTATCAGGATAAACTATTGACATTTGTCTGTGCACTGATGTCCGGAATAAGCAATGGCTTCAACAGAAAGTCTAATGGAGGTGTGTATATTACTTGAATAGCGGGAACAATAGAGTTCAGCAGCTGTTAATTATTTTTCTCCAATGACAATTTTTTTGACATTTTTATGAAATGTTTGATGTAATGTACTGCCTGTAGCAGTTTTCTCCAAGGTACAGTAGGCCTTAGAAAACACCTGATGGTGAGTTTTCTTTACGAGTATGAGGGGATGTAATGGCTTTGTCCCTCGAAGACGTCATAGTACACGTGCAACCAACTAAGCAGAGAGCAATGTTAGTTTTACTGTCTGTCGAAAGGAAGTGTTCAGATTACCGCAGATGTAGAACCCAGGGTGCTATCAAAATGTTTTTCCTCCCAAAGTTACCCCCATGATTTGCCAATTACACGCATCTGTGTTTTCAATGAGATTCCATTTTGGGTGAACATAAAAGGGCTCTTTTATAAGTGCACTGTAAAATGTGATATTCCAGAGTGAAACAATGTGCACGTAATGGCTAAATCATAAAGACTTGGCTGAGAGGAACAGCATTTGAGAGTTTGTCCTGTTGTTAGCGCCTGAGCGACTACGCTGTTTTCTGTCGCGTTTCTCACCAGCTATTTTACACTGCATACTCTATAATAACATAGCAGCAGACCACATCAAGCCAACTGGAAATACCCCTGATAATTCGTAGCTCTGTTGTATCATCGTGCCAGCCCTGCCCCGGTCCAGTTTGGCCTTGTTTGATGGGCCTCTGCGTCGGTGCCAAGGACTGGCCTTTTATTCAGCTCCATCAGCCAGAGTTTGAATCAGTGCAGCCTGGAGCCTATTCAAAGGTTCGAATGACTGCCATTCTCAGATGGAATGATGCTTTTGTCTCAGACTGTGCTCTGGAGTTGGTCTCAAAGCCTCACATTCTTCCCTTTCTCTCCCACAGGAGTCATTTTTTTTTGTCAGGCAGGTATAAAACAAAACAGTGTAAGAGCCATTGAGTTCCCCCACAGGCTCTTGTAGCGTGATCGGCCGAGGCAGAATGGCCAAGTTAGAATAATCACTGCTGGGATGAGTTTGGCTTGCCAAAAGTCTTTCACCGTCTCTCATCTAGCAGTTCAAATTGACAAGGAATCACGCCCTTCGCATCCTGATGCCGTTGGGGGATA
This sequence comes from Cephalopholis sonnerati, assembly GCA_019142605.1. Lineage (NCBI taxonomy): Eukaryota > Metazoa > Chordata > Actinopteri > Perciformes > Serranidae > Cephalopholis > Cephalopholis sonnerati. Next base: position 25,854,134 of record JAGQAX010000018.1, on the reverse strand, counting down.
ACGATGTGTCACTCCCCTGTCTGTAAATCACCATTTATTTTTGTTTATTTATAGATAACACACCGCCATCTACAAAATCCACAACCAAGGAAGAAAGTGAAGACAGTAACAGAGGTAAGCCTGTTTGCGAGTGGGTGTGTTTGCATGCATGTGTGTTTGTTTTGTATTTTATTACTGATGACTGCAGGTTTTGGACATGCCAAGTTAGCTAGCAGAGGAAACAATGTACATTGATATGTGTTTACATATTAATTTGTTTTGTGTGTTTGAAGTAATGGAGTGTGTTCTTGGTCGGTAATCTCTTGCTCTCTGGTGCCAAGTTCCTCTTTGGGGAAATGAATACAAGATGAAGCTTGGTCTTTTTTAAAAGAATGTTTTCTTAGAGGCAAACTTGTTTAAGAAGCCATTATCTGGCTATTCTGCAGTTTCAGCCCCTTTGGATGTGTAATATTGAAACAGTTATAGGCTTCTCCGATACGATGGACCAAAGATAATTAGATTCTTACACTGGAGGGTGTTAGTAGGCAATTAAAATCGTACACCATCCATTTGTCTTCAAGCCTTAAGGTTGCAGGGAATTTTTGAAGATAGCAGTCATGGTTGTTTTCTTTGGGGAAACGGGTCCTCGGCTGATTGTGAGAGGCTGGACTAGATAGCACAGACACTTCAAGGGCGTCAATACATTCTGTGTTGTTAAACAAAGCACAATAAGTCATTTCTCCCCGCCTATTCAACATACCTTTCCATAATCCACAGCAGTAATTCAATATGATTCACAAATTCAATCACCAGCATTAGGAGGGCATAAGTATTTTGTAATAATCTTTATAAATCCTAATTTATCAGGCCCGGCAGCTTAATAGTACCTAATCCATTCACAAAAGGCCTTGGCACAGCTTTCTAGCATGGGAACACTCAGTCCTTGAGACAACCTCTCTCACAGGAAAGGAATGAAATGATTTTGTACTGCCTTCACTGTAAAGGTTAGGTCTGGTTCAATGTAGCACATAGGAAGGATTAATCATAGAAAACACTCAGATGTCAAGATAGCACAGAGCAGAGGAAACATGAGCTGCAAAAACAGACTGTCATATGTGACAGACAGACACAAGATGCCTGAGAGTCTCTACAACCTCTGTACACCAGTGTTTTAACAAAAACACACTATTTTTCACCATCTTGTCTATAGAGCCAGCAAAGCAGGTCACCTATTTGGTATGGTCGATATAATATGTGGAGCACTTTTTAGAATAAATTACACTGCAGCACAGTTGGTGGAGTGTGTCTGTCAATATGCCTCAGTGCGATCCATCACATCCATCACTCTCCTCGGGGGATTCACTCTTCTCAGTCCATGGGTCAGACATGAGGGGTTTTTAGCCATGGCACATGATGAAGAAAAAGCATTCTTTGAAAGCTTTTCTCCACTGCTGTTCCACGATAAATACACTGGTTAGTGGACTAAAGGTAATTATAGGGCTGCTCTGTCCCACACACAGCAACTGCTACGACTGCAACTTCACATGAGTAAAATGCTTCTTCAGCCTCCGCCGACTGAAAAAAGAAAATAGTAAAAAGCATACAATTAACACAAATACTCAACTGTATAAAACAGCGTCTAACCTGTGGTACAACTAACCGTTCAAACAACACAGCAGCTTCTAATTTTATTGTGTAAACATCAAAACACACCTCACATTATGTTAATGTGTGTTTTTTGTTCTTCTTTTTTGAATGTTAATTTACTATGTATTGCTTGTGTTTCTTGTGTCCTTTCTAAGCACTTATGTCTCATAAATCTTTAATCAATGTCCTATTGTAATGAGAGTTTTCATTGTTAAAGTATTATTGTTAAAGTATTACTTTAAAGAGACAGTTCACCCTAAAATAAAAAATACATATTTTCCTTTTACCTGTAGTGCTATTTCTCAGTCTAGATTGTTTTGGTATGAGTTGCCGATCATTTCAGATATCACCCGAGAGATGTCTGCCTTCTCTCAAATATAATGGAACAAGATGTTGTTCGGTTTGTAGTGTTCAAAGCACCAAACTCAACGGCAATGTCTCTTTCCAGAAATCATGACCCAGTCACTCAAGATAATGCACAGATGTTGTTGTGAGCAGTATTTTGTCAGAACTATTTTCTTCCTACTGAACTACACTCACCAACTGTATTACCGTGGAGAAGGAAACGTGCATCTACTGCTAGCTCACCTGGCACTACTGAGCTAGCTTATGTTGCTAACACTGAAGCTTATCTGAGGAGGACATCTTTAATGTTTACCACTTGTGCTGTCACAAGCACGAGCGTTCCATTTAGGACTAGGTGCACGCATCCCTCTGATAACAAAGTCTCACAACAAAGTCTGTGGTTTATCTTGAGTGAACAGGTCATGATTTCTAGAGAGAGACACTGCTGTTGAGTTTTTCAAATGTGTTTTTTTTTTCTTTTGGCATTTTGAGCACTTTGAGTGCCATCTTGTTCCATTATATTGAAGAGAAGGCAGACATCTCTAAGGCCAATATCCCCAACACTCTGCAACTCACACTAAAACAACATCTAGATTGATAAAAAGCACAACAGGTAAGAGGAAAAATATGTATTTTTGCTTTTAGGGTGAACTGTCCCTTTAAGACCAACACAACAGGGGAGTTGTTCAGATATGAGAAACAGTATTTCAGCTCTTCTTCAAAAGAGGCCAATACGCGATCCCTCGTTAACTACAAACAACCCTCGAAGTGTATTTGCAAAAGAGGGTCACAGATTAACAGTGTGTGCGTGTGTATGTGTGTGTGATGAGCTGTGTTGTGATGTAATCCACATGAAACATAAGCACAGCATGCAGATGCTGCGAGCTATAGAAAGAAGAAAGACAAGAGTGGGAAAGGGTGGGTGAGACACAGAGACGAATGTTGGCACACAGGTCCAGGGCGGAGAACAGTCTCTTTAGAGCACACCTGAGTTGGCAGGCAGCCCCACAGTGTCTATTATTTGATATCAGATTGGTATTAGTGAGATTAGTGGATGTCACAGGGCACAGTAACATGTGAACATTGAGCCAGAAATCAATGCCTGGCTGGGTCTGTTTGCCTGGCATGCTCGAGCTTTCTGGGAAAGATTTGAGGAAGAGAGGGGGAGATGGTGAAAGATGGCACAGAGCGTGGATGAACATGCAGATTAATAACGCTATGTGTGGACAGACAGTGAGCCTCTCCATGGGATGCCATCTTTTACACCGTGGCACCCCGTCAAGCATCGCCCACAGGCACACTTGCACTTTGCTAGCACACACACATTTCACATGCAAAAGGTCTTTGAATGATAGCTGTTGGTCATCTCAGAGCCTTTTTTCCTTTACACATGTCTCATGAATTTTTCACATTTCCCTTTTTTTTAATCTTTTTTGTCCTTTGCTCCAGTTGGCTTTAATGGAAGCAAGAGGAGACAGGGCTGGGGGAAGAGATAGAGCATAGCTTGGGTGTGTGTGAGCTTGTGTGTGTGTGTGTGTGCAAGTTAACTTGTTCACATTCCTATTCATTTCTAAACATGAGATACTGCTTTTACCTCTGTGGAAATATCATCTGTAGTTGATGTTTACTCAACGGTCATGCAAGTAGGACACACAGGGAAGGTTGCATATCAACATCTAAATAGTTTATGTATTTGTGATACTGTGCTCCTGAATCTGATGTTGACATAAATAAATCATATAAGTGTGTGTGAGACTAACATTTTATTCAGGAACAAAAAACACCACAGCGCTGTCACTCATTCAACACGAGTGCAGGCGAGTGCCTAAAATTGCCTTTTAGTCTCCACTATATTTCTGAAAGTGGAATTTATGGGAGTATTGACACTAAAAGTCTAGAGGTGTGGACTCTGGCCGGAGCCCTTCTGTGTGAAGTATGTTAGACCCTGACTCACAGAAAAGACTCCACAGTACAGTGAGGAGTGGGAGGAAAGCTGTGACAATGCTGCCACCTGCTGTTTGGAGGACATGAGTGAGGGCTGAGCTGCTGGTTGGGTTTTTACTTTGTGAGAGAGACAGTGTTCTAATTGAACTTAACTTGGATCCATTATAAATCACATCTGCCCTACATAGAATCTTTTGTTGTCTCATTTGTGTGTGGGTGTGTATGTGTGTTTATCCACAATCTGTCCCTTAACATCCTTTATCACAAATTGAACACTGTTCCATTCAATAAGTCCCATACGAATGATCAAATAACAGGGAGGAAATTACATTCAGCCTTTTGTCGTATCTGATATATTGTTGTTTGGGATCACTTTAGACAGATACAGCAGCCATGCATAATTTTTAAACGCAGAAGAAAGGTTTAGGGTGACCTCATGACCAGCGAGGCATTCATCTTAACCTGCTTTTCCCAATGAAGTATTCTTTTCAGCCCTGTCTGTGGCTCCATCTCAAAATGCCAGTCATGATTAATAGAAAGGATTGCCATCTACTGTGTGTCACCAGCATTCTGCGTGATGGACAGAGGCACTTGAGTAAAACATGCAGCACTGGTAGAACTGGCCTTTTCCCCATTTAATAGAGGCTGGCATTTTTATTGTTCTGAGTGCAGGGCAAAATTGCATAGATATGAAAAAATGGTTTCTCTCTACAGCTTGTTAAAAAAGCAATTATAGAAGCTGCACAATAGCCATTGTATAGCATGTTCCCTTATTGGTGTCATGGCTTTCATTTACTCAATTTGTCCCAAATGTCATTGGTTTATTTGTGTGTCTGTGTGTGTGTCTAAGAATGTGTGAGAGTGAGAAAAGGGGCGAGGAGGGTGGGGGTAACAGATATGATGCAGGGATTAAAGTTGTTTTATGTCAGTACTGAAATCTGCCTTTGGTGTATACACTAGACATGCTTTGCCATGGTGTTGTGGGTCGATGTAGTTAGGCAGATGCTCTCATGACAAATTAAGGTTGGTTAGCCAGTATGACGTCTGTATGTACAGTATGATGAGTGTCATTCATTAATATGTGTAGAAAACAAAAACCTACCCTAATATGCTTTTTTTCATGGATAAGATGAAACATGATACCTGTAAGTATCGTGTTTATAGCTCAAGTTCATACTGTTCACTAAGCGGATGGTACTATTATTCACTATACTTTAATATACGATATATACTACAATCGTTAGCATGGTAAACATTACAGTGTTACCAGCTAACATCAACATGTCAGCATTGTCACTGTATGCATGCATTTAAGCACAGGGTTTTGGCGGGCTGTCACAATTAAAACATCTGCTGCCACGTTTAGCTTTTCTATTTGTGGAGCTGGACCCTTCACTGGGTGTGCTGGTAGAATGTATCCTCTGTTCGGTTATTATGTGCTCCACAGATGAAGGGCCCAGACGGAGCAGTGGAACGTCAGATGCAGTGAAAAGTGAAACTTAACCGTTCGTGTGCTGGTTCTAAAGTTTGCTGTCACTTACAAACAGCTGCTTCTCTCATGTATCGATCTGATCTGATCAGCTATGATCGGATCGACTGATTAATGATTTACCCAACAACTCAAAACTTCACAAATGCTGCTGAACTAAAAAAAAAGCAAATTTCTTCTTGCGCTGCCTGCAAGGACCTGTAAAATCCTTTGAATTTAGAGAGGGGACAGAGACAAATACAAGGACATACATAGATTGTATTTCTGTGGGAAACACCGAAGCATGGTAATGTTAGCATTTTGCTCAAAGCACTGCTGTGTCTAGTTACAACCTGACAGAGCTGCTAGCATGGCTGTAGACTCTTTTAAGGCCCAGACACACCAAACATCAAAGACCTAGTGGTGCAAAGACTGACTGTTGCGTCGCCTTATGTTGCCTGGGCTACATAAAGTTGCACTTGAACTGCAAAGACTATAGCCAATGGCCAACTAGCATATATTCTGCGCCTGGCTGAGAGGAAGTAACTCAATACCAGCAGGCAATGGTAGTCTGGATTCGTTATTTATAAAGGAAACCAGAAGACCAACAGGATGGACTCAAGATGCTAGTTAGCCAGTTAGCACATTAACAGCATAGCTCAATGTTGGCAGAACAGAGCAAATTTACAATGTGCCATCCAACAATAACACTAAAGAGCCCAATGGATAAAAAAATAATCTTACCCTCATATAACAAGTCTGTGTCCGTTTCACTCCCTCTGTATTTTAGCAGTTTGTTTACTTTCCTCACTTCCATGTTAATCGCGCATTGAGCTCAACTGCCAATCAGAGTGATTTCTCTCACTGATTGGCTCTGCCACCTCTGATGCCTATTCAACATGCTAAATTGGCCGGAAACAGCCACCAAGGGCAGACTATTGCCGATGGTGCAGGACACTGCAAAAATAAGGGCGACAAGTGCTCACAGATGACCCAACATTGACTAACAGCCGACTGTCGGCTTGGTGTGTTAGGGCCCTCAGTCTGGATCTACCCAAAGTACCTACTCCCTACTGATACACATTTGAAAAACTTCATTTTAAAACAATAATAAGTTTGTAAGCCTTCAACAACTGAAGTTCAAAGCTGGCAATATCAAATACTAGTAAAGCTAACACATTAATCGTTGTTCTTCAAATAAAACAAGGAGTTGTTATTTGCAAGTGCAGTAGGTTTCCTCGCCAGTACCTTAGACTACAGACAGGATACCTTATGTAAAAACACATTGTGAAGGTGAGGCGAGTGAAACAGGGGACAGGAAGTAACCATTTTAAAATGTGGTGGCAGCTCTAAAAAGATGAATTCCTTGCCTAGAGATGAACAGTTTGTGATCATCAGCATGACAGGTGGCTTTGTTTTTCAAATTTGAATGACTGGTATTATTTCCATGCATGTGTGTGTTTGGCTGATGATTCCTCTCCCTCTTTTTTCAGGTAAAGAGGAAATAGGTGACGAAGAAGAGGGTGACGATGGTAATGTAGCTTTACGGACCATTAACACATGTTCTGAGCCCCTCGGCTCTACCAGTGCTTCTTGATGTCATTTGTCATCAAAAATTGAATTTTCTAGTCGCTCCAGTTCAGTCTTTCCATCCTGTGTGCCGCCACTAACAAAAAAAAACTCTCTTATCACAGAAGCTTGGAACAAAGAAATCCCTTAATTATGTATGGTTTTAGAAGTGACATTCTTTTCCCTTCTTTTTTGTCACTTAATTTATGCATGTCTTTGTGGTTCCATTGCTCTCATACTGCGGTACAAAGAGAAAGCTACACAAAGAGATGGAATGAAAAGGCTGTTTGAGGTGATATCGAAAGCCAAGTCAATTCAACTCCAGGCAACAGCACTGAGCTCAAATGTTTTCCACTCTTTTGAATTCCTCCTCTGTCTCTAGATGTTCCGGGAAATGAAGACGTGGAGATGGCGAGTCAAAACCCAGGTACAGTACAGTTACAAGCCAAGGCTCCTGTATGGACCAGGGGTGTGATTACATGTTATTGTCAGCGTGCAGATTGCCACCACTCTATGCATCACTCACCGAGAGGGACGGATTGCACATTGATCTGACTCTTATCTCTAGAAAAGATGGGAATTGTGCGAGCTGACCGACATGCAGCTCATTGCTCTGGTTTTCACTTAAGCTCAGAGTTTGATTTAAGATCTAACCTGATCAGTCTTGTTAGCAGCAGAGGAATAACTAGTATACAAAGCTCTAAATGCATCTGTACAGGCTGGATGAACAGACCCTGAAACTCTGATATGTTTTGTTGTGCTGACAGCGAGAGCCTTAAGTGAATTGAGAGTGTGTGTGTATGTGTGTGTCTATGTGTGTCACAGAGAGGCAACCATTAACTTTGAGCAAGAACCATTTCTCTTTCTCCGAATATCCTCTGTGCTGCTGGTATATAATTAAGATTCTGCATTTGCATACTGGCAGTGAGCAGCGCCTCGCCTCTCCTCTGTTTTTGTTTTATTCAAATCCCATCCCATTGACAAAGATTTGACAGATAGAGCCTCTCTGAACATGAATTTTGTAGATATTCTATGAGAGAGTTATAGCAAATGCAGCCCTGGGATGCCATCCAAAACCTGAGATATGTAATTACTTTCTCATGAGACACAAACAGAGAGGTAGATGCTAGGAGGAGTAAAGATATACAATTTAAAACAACACCTGCAGACTAATTCAGCCAAAAATACAGCAGTTGCATAATTCTGGTCTGTGTGTGTGTGTGCGTGTGTGTGTGATGTAGGTGAAAACCAGAGACCACAGATCAATATGTTATTCAATAATGTAGTTCTGGTTAATTTGTAAAATATAACCTTTGCACACAGACCTTTATTAGCACATTTATTTGCCGTGAGTACTCTCTTCCTTCACATTTTGCTTTGTATTATTCCTTTTACTCACATTTTGTTCTTTATCTATTATACATATTTCAGCACTGCTTTTTCATTCAAATGTTACAAACCGCACCCCTAGCAAACACTCACAGTCTCACGACCACCAAGTGATTCCCCCTCATAACACCAACCATTAAATGTTTTTATATCCTGGACTATTGTACATCAGCTGCCAAACAACGGCCCTTTACTGTTCTAAAATCACTGCCTCTTGTGACTTGTTGCTTTTATAAAACAGTTACTACATATACCTGGCAAAGTTTCATGAAATAAACACACAGCAACATTTCATACAATGGTTGTCAAGCAACACACAGAAGCAGTGGAAAGTGAGGATGTAGGGCTGCTTTATGAATAGAATAGCATAGCATAGATCTCTCCTTGTCATGTTGAAGTTACATTGTAACCTATCTCTGAACTCACTGGCTATCATCAGACGACAATAAAGCTTCTGGGGGTGAGAACAAATATTTCGGGGTGATCTGGTGCAACCAGTGGATATCTGGGCCAAGACTTTTTCTTCTGTATACCAGTCATTTCGGCTAATCAAGCTAGCTAAGGTAACATTGTCAACTTACCATAGATTGTTGGTGAAGCTTGTGTGAGTCTGATGGAGATAAAGGGATCGAGCAGCAGCAATGACAGCCAAAGGACACAGTGGGTTCCCTGACTCCTCAAACATAAATAACTGTAGGCTCTCTTTGTGTCTTTTGCCAGCATCTTTGTGTTTTTGTGTAATTATTGAATGACAGCGGTGCATACTTCTACCTTCCACTGTTGATGATTCATAGTTAGCGATTGTTGGCTGTTGTCCTCTACAGCTCTGCATCACATATGATAGCAGGTGACTAATTAGGGCAGTAATACTGACGTTGTGCAGTAGCAGCTGTGTGTTTATAGAGTGTTTTATGACAGCTTCGAACGCTTCAGCCAATCGTAATCAAGGACAGGAAATATCCGTTTTACAAATCTACATTTAATACAATTTATATAGCCTAAAGCAAACACTTTTTCTTCGGAAATAGTGGCTTTTTTTAAGTTTCTGACAGTTTTCCTTCCTTTCCTGTCAACCCCCCGTGGAAAAGAATAACCTGTTGGTGTGAAAATGTTTCTGAGAGATTTCTGTCAGCAGTCATGACGTATGTGCTTGTTTTCTGCCATGTGTTACAGGATTTAATGTGAAGGCTTTGATTCCCTGTGCCTGAATTAATCCTTCAAAATGTACTTCTTTTTATGTTGCAATGTTTGTGTGCCTCCAGATGAAAATTCAGGAAACGAGGAGCCAAATCAAGAAAAGGATAAAGATGAAAATGAAAACCAAGACAAAGATGACGATGTAGGAATTGACAACGACGAAGAGAAAGAAGAGGACAAAGGCACTGACAACGATAAAGATGAAGACAAAGGTATGTACTCGGGGGTGTTTGTGTTTGTTTTTACTCTCTTACATCAAACACTTTGAGGTACACGTGTTGACAGTCACAAATATTCGTACCAAATTGAAAAAGGTTCAGGTGATGGTCTGATTTTCCGATAGTAATTGTATTTTATCACTGTGTGCAGCAAAATATCCACAGGGCACTGAGGCAGTTAGATATGAATAAGTCAGTTCAATGCATGAAACCCTGATGGCTGACATAATGACATCATAACAAAATGGAAACATTGATGTTTACATTTTTGGTACACTAGCAGTCTAAAATTACACGGTTGGGAGATGGAACACTAGATGCACAATAAGGGTGCTTTTTATTTCTTGCTGTCAGTGTCTGAATCTATGCAAATTCATCTCTCTGCACAGAATGAGCAGAACCAAGTGAGGAGGAATTGGCTCAGTGTGTGTGCAGTTTTACATACGATATTCCGTCACTTGAGCCTCATAGTGCACACACTAAGCATACTAACACATACATGAATCTGGTCTCAATGACTACATTGACATCCACACTAACATACCACTATCATTCCAAATATGACAATATGCTGAACTTCATATATTCGCAATTAGGCCTTTTTTTGGAATTAAGCATTTTCTAATCAAGACATGTGGGGTGCGCCAGTATTATTCAGGTTTTAGGATCATTCTTTGGACATGTATACAGGGCATTCAGAATATTCATGTCAGCTAGGGTTGTTATCATAGTTTGCAACACATGGCTTCTTGACCACTGTTTGTTGTCATTGATGTGTTGTGCACAAACCAACAACTACCAACAGGATGTGGGGTAGCAATGCATGCCCCAAAAAAATCCACATTTCTGCTCAGAAGAAGAAACACACCTAAACATTAAGAGTTTGCTATCAACATGTTTTTGGATATGTGCAAATATCGCAACACCGACCTTTTCAAGAAGGGGGCTTAAGGAATGAAAGAGGGAGAATGTGTTTGGACGGTCAAACAAGTCTGGCACCAGGGGAAAACTTTTACAAAATCTTATATTGATCCAAAGATGCAAAATGGCACAAGCGGCTCCAACTTTTCTATATTTTGATAAATGATATGTTAGGGCACGTTATTGGAGTATGCACAACTGCATGTAAACGGGAACATTAGTGGAATGATCTTTGTCATTAGCCATGTAAACAGCTTAGCAGGAATATTGTGTTTTTCAGAATAAGGGCACAAACAGGAATATTTTGCATGTAAACATCATTGAAGGTGCAATCACCTGTTTACAAAGACACTAATGTCATGTGAATGTGTAGTATGACAAACATCAGAAGTCTGCTTCCTTTTTCCAGCAGAGGAAGAGCAGCCTGCTGCAAAGGCAGAAGACGACGACACAGCAAAGTCCACTGTGGAGATGGAAGGTAAGATCTGATTTGCTTGGATTTGATTTGATCTGATTTGATTTGATCTGATTGAGAGCTTCGCTGACTGACTTTCCATCAATGCGATTTTCTCGGTCAGTCTTGTGTATTTGTATACTTGTGAATTGAATTAGTATGGTCAGCGTTGTTTTTGTTGTCTGCTGTTTGTCAAACTAGTTTTCCCCTCGAATCAATCTCAGCCTATCTAAGATCTACTTCGCCCATGTTACATCACTTTGTACAGGAAGTTCAAGGCATTGCAGGGGACCTCGGGGGGTATAACACATCTCTGGAAGCAACGATGGCGGTGCTGAGAACAGTCAATCATAGTAGATAAAAAGAATTAAGACTGACTATCATATTGTAAGGCATTATTCTTTTCTGGGCAGAATAAAGCTGGCAGTGTTCAATATTATTTATTTTCAACACTTGAAAAATGTGTGTGTATATCACAAGTTTCATCTTTGAACAACAATATGATATAAAAATATTATATATATGATGCTTCCCATTATCTGCTTGGTGTTAGGCCGCTAACACCGTTTGAATGTTTCAGAAGGAGGTGCAATCGGATGGAAATAGTGGCACAGACATGCTATAAGAATTTATGTATCAATGTATTCATTTCTTATTTCATCCCTAGTGTCCAAAGCCTGATATAACCCATTCCTCTGCCCCATAGACCTCCATTATTTGCCATTTAAAACATATTAATGACCATTGCACTGGGTGACCTGTTCCTTCAGTTTATATAGGCTGCATTCAAAAATACTCACTCCGAGTGCCAGAGCGCACTCTGGCACAAACTGGGCTGTTCTTAAATTCACAGCTCTCGAACACCACACTGTTAGAGCAGCAGAGAATACTCTGGACACTGTCTGGGAAGACGGAGCAACAGTGCGCCAAGCGGAGTGAAAGTGTGATTAACTTAAAGGTTCGTTAAGTCATGAAGAAATAGAATGCTGTGTTTCTTCGAACAACAGCACTCTTATTTTAGTGTAGAGTGTCAGATTGGATTTATGAATGCATCCTTGAGAGTCAATTTCACCAACCTGCTGTTGTATTCCTCATTAGAGCACCAAATGCATATTAATCCATGACTGAAAATAGTCCCCAACAAATACACTATTTACTCTTGTTTTGGTAACATTTGCTAAAAACTAAAGTGCCCAACTATTATAGGAAATTTTTAGACTTTTTTAAAACCATGTATATTCGTGATCTGTTTTTAAAAGATTGCCATTTTCAATAAGAACATACTGGCTTGAGGCTCAGCAGCACAGACAGGGTAGGAAAGTCAGGGAGTATTGAGAGACCAACTTACACATTGTTAGTTTTGGTTTGTTGACAATAATACAAATACTGAATTATTCAGGCTAAAGGAAAGACAGTATTTAGGGGAAATAAATCCAACTTTTTGAGGCAGTCAACTTTAAATTAGGTTTTCATCGTGCTCTGTTTTAGCCAAGTTGCCATATATTAAGCCTTTATTTGCATTCAGCCAGTACAGTTGAGCTCCATGATGAGACCAGTCATTTTGTTAAGTTCTGATTTCTTTTTCTACATAGCCCTCGTTTATGTTCATTCATTGACCTCATGGTATAATCTGTCTTTATTTATCCGTATTTTTCTCTGGCTCACATTGTCACTGATTAAAGGTTTTTCCTGGTGAAGTTGAGGGTTAGATTTGTGAGCCCCCACCGCCCCTCTCCCGCCACTGCACTAACACAAAGGTCTGAGTCACTCCCTCACCTCCATTTCACTTTCTCTTTGACTGACATTCAATTAATTTAGGGTGAGAGTGAACATTCCAGATAGATCTATCTGAGATAGCCTTCTCCATCCTCTCTGAAAAGCCATTGGAATACGTCCTACAAACACTGCAGGCTTTCCATCACTGGAAAGCTTCACTCTAGCCTGTTGATTGTGTCTTGCCTGAGTCCGCCAGTGTCTGTCACTGTCTAGGGTTACCATGGGCCATGTACTGTGTGGTGGCACTGTCAAGCAGTAAACAGTGGTGTCATTCCTGATTGCAGGCAGATTGCATTTTGTATAGAGGAGCGGGGCCTTGGACAGAGTGCAGGCTCAAACTGTCTCGGATATTGAATCTCATGCAGGCCAACACAGCCCGGCTTAGCCACGCGTAACCAGCTATTCACAGGACAAGACCAAAATGATTCCCAAGCCAATACCCTTTATTAAAAATAATAACTGTAATCAGGCTGCCTGCTCATGGCCATAGAGGTTAAATCTGCTTCATTGAAAGGAGTAATAAAATGCCTCATAATGATGGGAGGAATGAGTAATGAATCAAACAATTTGAGGACAGCTGAATGTGAGGTTGCTACACATATATGCCCACACCTAATCAAGAGTCAGTGTGGAGGTCTTACCTAGTGCTGTATTTTCTGTTTTTGAAAGTCTCGTACTCACAATCAAGTGGTAATTTGCGAGCACCAATAACTCAGGGATGGCGATATAATATGTTTTGTATTAACATACGCTGTTGGCTGTCTGATGTTCAGACAAAAGAGCTTACCTTGATTGCAGGCAAGATAGAGAATTGTTAAGCTTTGTGGCAAATTTGTACATTTCCTAAACATATTTATACATTTGAGCAAAATCACACCAATCAAACAAACAAATATTGCAGCAGCCTTATTTACATTTGCTGAGCTTAATTCCTCCACAAGGACACACCTGTGTGAATTAATTATAAATATATGATATACTGAATTAATTATGTTTCCCTTTCCTTTGCCAAATTGCTGACAGTGGCCAAAAAGAAACATAACTCTGATGCCCTTAGACACAAAAGCAAGAAATCCAGAAAAAAGAAATGTGCTGCCTCTTTGATCCTAAAGTAAAGGTTGTAACAGTAATTCTTCCTAATTTTGTTGTTGGCTTATCTTCTCAGCTGTGTGCACTGAGTCATAGTATCTAAAATACTGTAGCTGACATCATCCCAGCAATATTGCATCCGTGGCTGTGGACACATCTGATTTCAAAATTACCAGCTTGATAGCTTCTACTCCTTTGACCGGTTCATTATGTTGTTAATCAGTAAAGCCTCCTGTATGACGATGTTCACACTCCACATATTAGTGATCCTTCACTGTGAGATGTGTTATAGACAGACATGTCGCTACAGTATTCTCAAATACCATCTTTTGCCTCCGCACATTTATATCCACGTGCTCCTAGTTGTCGCCGATGTTTGTTGACAGCCTGCTGTTCTCACATAGCTCAATATTGCACATATGGAAGTGTTTATCACAGCTAAGCATCTCAGTCCCAGCTCAGTCACACTAAATAATACAAAGCTCGGTGTTTTATTCATTTTCACTATCGTCAGCATTATTACTGGTTAATGTAAGAATCTATTTAGTCTGCGCACACTTCCTTACATTAGATAAAGATGTAGGATGCTGCAGCACAGGTCATTTGCTGATGTTTTAACAGTTCATATAACCAAATGATGCCATCTGTTGTTTACATAGCAGGTCTAAATATGCAGTTGTGTTCAAGTATTTAGTCTTGTTGTTCTTAGCTTTACAGATGACTTTAATTTAATGCAACATTATAAGCAACAAACAGTAGATATTCTGGGGATTTTATCTCTTTAGAGTATCTGCATGGAGTAGAGATATGTAAAGAGGCAGGCAGAGGAGAGCTTTTGTATTTTAAAGCAGGCTTCGCAATATGTATTAGATATCTCCCTGCACAGGCAATGAGATCCTCCATCTGATATCTGGGATTTTATAAAGGCTTCTCAAATTGAATCAGAATCCAGGCAGCCTTTATTTATGAATATTCATAACATACTTTAAAATGGAAATTGAAGCTATATTGTTATTGTTGTTTTTTTATATATCTATCCAGCAAGCCTTGTTCTGGTGACTTGTGAGAGTGGGCACCCGCTTCAGTAAGCTCATGTAGCATCCATAAATTAAAATAAGACTGTCTTTGCCTAAAGCAAGGAATAAATAAATCTGAGTTGTGAACAGAAATTGTTTTTCCTTCATGCACGTGTGATTCTCCTACAGGAGTCGATAGCTATCATCTTAGCTCCAAAGGTAAGATTTAATGGCTGCACAGATTCAATGCCACCGAGTGAACAGCGGCTCATCCTTCTTTACAATCAAAGTTTGAGCAAATTTCGGCTGTAAAGCATTTGCATGTCATGCAATGCACCAACACAAACCTGAATAAGGTGTGCAAGACTGTTCTGTGGCAGTATCTCCTATTACACTGCCAGTCAGTTTAGTTCGTGCCTATTATCGACACAGCCTTTTTAAAATGTGACCAAAAGGCAGTGCTGTTCCTATAATTCTGCTCTTCAATATATCCCTGAATATAAAGCACAGACAACCTTGCAATCGAGGGAGCCTGAATGTTCTTTATATTTTTCTGCCTTTGATAAAGCTGGCCTCTGGTAGAGGCCGACTGTGGGATGAAAGCAGCTCCTTGACTATGGAAGGATGCTACAGAGAATAGTTTAGAGAGGTGGTCTCTACCTAAGCATGGCTGGGTGCAGAGCAGACAGGCGAGTACAAACTGTAATGGCACACTAAAGCCAGGAAAAAGGGACCCTGCAGGGGAGATGGAGAGAAAGAGGATGGAGAGACAGACAGACCCAGCAGGCCATCACAACAATCTCAGTCTCAACACAGCAGAGAGACGAGGCACCATTACATCAGCCCAGAGGCTGTTGGAGCTGACATTCCCACTGCTCATCTCTCCCTTGATTTTTCTTTGTTTCCTTTTCTCTCCTTAGACCTGTTGTGTTGTTAAAGAAAAAACATCATAGCAGCACAAGTAAACTCCAGTTCACACTCATTATCCAAGTTTTCACTTGTTTATGGTTTCTTTATTGTCTTGATTTCATGACTTTCTCTCTCCAAATGTTGTTTCCCCCCATGGTGGCCAGGGTGTTTTAAGTATAGATGGCTGTGAGTGCTTTATTTAGCGCTGTGACTGTGCCACAACCGCTCGCAGCTCACTGTATGTGAAGCTCTGAGCAGAAAGCCCAGCTGCATCCACAAGTGCCATATGGTGCCCAAAAACCACATGCACATCATGTACCCACCTCTCTCCCTTGTACGATCCAAAAACAATAAAAAAAAAACAGCATCAAAATGGAGGTGCAACAAATCCCCTTCTAACAACTGTTATGAGAATTGTTGTTATTCTCTTGTTTGAGAATGTTATTTGGGGGATGTTATTGATTTCTATGTATTTTACTCCCTCGGTGGTACAGCTTGAGTGTAACAGAACAACAAGCCGACATAAATGGCTCTTCTGAAATCCAGCAGACTTGCCATTGGCAATATCAGGGTACACACAAAGCTATCACAGCGCAGTGACCCTGTGTGGTCGCTCTTTTATGTTAAAGCATCAAGTACAAAGAGTGGAATTTCTTAGTAATCCACTGCAAATCAAAAGACTTTTTTCCTTCTTTTTAACAGCCTGAATAATTTATCCCAGAATTCATCGGTATATTCCTCTCAGAATTTGTTGTTGCTGAAGTGCGCTTTGCATTCATGTTCCTTCGTCTTAGCAAAAAGGATTTGAAGCTTTGCTTAATTGGTTGTTTTGTGCCCTTTTGTCTTCGCCTTTTGTGAACAATGGGATACTGGTGATGTAAATCTAATTCTGGAGAGCAATGTGGTCTTTCCTGTGGCTAAGAGTTGTCAGCACACAATTAACTTTTGGCATAACATTGTATACTGTAACACTGAGTGGCTCCTCAGGGAGCAAGCTGCCACTGGTTGAAGACATTAGGCTATGCTTGTGTTTTATAGCTTTTTACACTGACTGCGAAAGTCCAGGAACAGCAGCTACACCAATCACAGGCCTGCTGAGACATTGTGTGCGAGTGCCGTGAGGACCACAGTCTTATCTTTATCCGTGCTAATGCAGCTTTTATTGTTGACGTCCATTTGGCTTTGCTCCTCATTCTTGAACTCAATATGACTCATGTTTTGATTTGCTTTGTTAAAGTTAGGTCACTGAATATCAAATTTTCTTGGTGAATTCAATATAAAAAAGTTAGACTTTTTAAAATCCCTTGGAGGATGAGGGTCCTTTCACACCCACCTTGTTTAGTCCAGACTTTTGGATTTTTCAGTTTGATCCAAAACAAAATTACAAGTGTGAAACCTCCCCCAGTCCAAACAGCCGAACCTTGGTCCGACGAAAAGAGGTTGTTTTAGTCCAGATCAAACTGAACCATGGTTTGGTTACTTTCTGGTGTGAAAACATTTTTTGGATGGTTTAGACTTTCGGACCAATTACAGGACGTTTTGGCAGGCTGTTGTCAAGTGATGAGAGTACTGTAGTGCCTCAGTGTGTTGTGTGTGTGTGTGTGTGTGGTTTAGTGACGGAGAGAGTGACGGTGGCTACGCTCAGAACAGACAGGTGTTGGCGATTGCAGTGGAGGAGAAATTAACAGTAAAGTTGTCAAGTGGTAGTAAACGCACAGTGTGGGTTTCAGTTTGTCCATGAACAACACAACATAACAAAATGAGCTGCGGTAGCACATAGGGAGAGGAGGAGACGACTTTATAAACAGTCAGCTGGAAAAGACTCACAAAAACACTTTTCAGTTATTTTCTGAGAGGAGAACAAGGGGATACAAGAGGATGGCAGAGCACATCTACAAACCAATCAGTGTCAAGTATAGAGAGACACAGCTTACGTAGGTAATGACAACAGGATGTGTGTCATGTATAAATCTTTTATGTGTTGCATAATTGCAATGTGAAACCAAAACTAAGCGGATCGAATGTATACAATGTAACAAAAAATGTGAACCTTGGTTAAGATCTTGGTTCCGACTTTCAGATGTGAAAAGACCCTGATTGAATTTGGTTCTTCGCCATCATTCCTCAGCACAACAGTGCTCTCTGTCATCTTGTAATGTCATCTTATTGATAGTTATAAAGGACTCTGGTCGTTTGGCTGGAGATGGAGAATAGACCAACAATGTGCGCAATGTCCATTATGTTGGTCACCTCTGGCCCAGAAGCTTGCCTCAAAGAGATGGGGCCTCATCTAACAAGCTACAAGGGACACACTTTTTCTGTCCTCCTTTGAAGCTCCTCTTTTGATCAGCTCTCTTATCCTGTCCCCATCCCTCTGTTTGCTTCACAGAAATGGTAAATGAATCAACTCTGAGCAGAGTGAGAATTTGTCAGCCAGCAGAGATGCAACAAATGTGTGTTTGAAAAGTCCCGCACACATTTTAATCTCTGTCAGACACACATACTTTAAAAACAGACACGCATACACACAAAGACACTGACTGATGAGTGATCTCTGTATGGGTTGCCTGTCTCCTGGAGGCAGTGAGAAAGATTTGATGGTAGCTACTTCAGTTAGAAAAAGGGAGCAGTGAGATACTGACAACAATGGTCTTTGAGACTCAAACATGACAGTTGGGATTTTTAGTCTTTGGATTGCAAATGTCACTCACTTGTATTTTCAGATATTGACCCCTTTGTCTGATCTCTCCAAGTTCACCCAAAAGGCACTGAGGGGATGATGCAACAAGATACAACACAACATAACAAAGCTGCAACATTTACTCTATAAATATATCTGTTTATTGACCAAATGGGCAACTATTTGATGAACTTCTTTCGCTAAAGGTTTTTTTGTAAGCAAAAAACCTACCAAAATTGAATAGGCTCCATCCTCTCAAATTCTTAAATTTGAGAGGATGGATTTTTTTTTGCCTTAACATTACAGTAAACTGAATTTTTGGGGGTTTCAACTGTTGGTTGGACTAAGTTAATCAAAAAAATAATGGGGAAATTCATTAATAACAAAAATAGTTGTTAGTTGCAGCCCAATGATGTTAGTTTTGGTTATTTGTTTGCGATTTTTGCAGGCTCTGCCAGGTTAATAAGAGAGTGGCTACATATGCCAACATTTTTGATAAGAAGCAATCTTGGAGCATTTCTGAGAGATTAAAAGTAATCGGAGTGATGGCCGACCGGGAGTCTGGTAAATCATGTCGGTGTTGCCAGCGTTGTGCCTCTACGCTCCAGCTGTCATCATCGTCTTAAGACCGCCCTCTGTTTTTGACTGGAGCCCTACCTTAGGAGGAGACTTTGAAAAAAATCTGTTTACCTTTCCATGCTGACCTGCAGAGCGAAATCCAAATCGCTCGCAGGGCAGCATGGGTTTACCCAGGCTACTACAGCACCACATTTCAAAGTGCTATCCTTTAAGAGGAGGGGAAATTTTAATGTTTTGTGATGTCTCTGCCTTTTGATTTATTTTCTGTTGGTTTTGCTGACAAACTGTGATAACTTGCAAAAATATCGTGCCCACTGGCCAGCCTCTGTCCTCCATTGGTTAGCCTTGGCTGCTCTGCACTGCGCACCACTCAGGTCAGGCAGGAGCTAGCAGGGCCGCTCATTGCCAATTACCACTAGTGGCAGGGCAGCATTGCTGTCTAAACGTGGTCGTCACCCTTTGGTCTTACCCAGGTATCTGCAGTAAGCAGTTTCATTTTGAGCAACAAAACCCCTTTAGCATTGTTAATCATCTTAGCACCGTTAGCTGTGCTGACATTGCTAAAGGTGCTAACAGAGTGATAACATTATTAACAATGCTAAATGGTGTTTGCGACTCTAAATTGAGCCACTTACTCAGCGGGTCAACCTCGGGGGAGACCAGACGGAGCGCACAATGTTTCCACAGCAACAGCGGCCAGGACAGCTTCCAAATTAGTGGAACCGCTAGCTAGCTCCCACCGGACTTAGATGGTCAGCAGTGCAATAAACTGCTGAGCTGCAAAATAAACCAATAGACCAGTCAAAAATATTCCCGATTAAACGTTGACACTCCTATTGCAGCCCTTATGATATGATACAGGTCAGTAAATTATGTCACAGAAAACACATAATTGGAAAATATTGGGCAAAAAAACAGCAACTGATACCTAATGCGTCTTCATTTGCTTTAATAATGTCTCTATCAGTTGCTCACTATGCTGCTGACACATATACTTGGAGCTTCTGCTGGGGTCTACCAATCAAGCTACTCTCTTGCTGACCTTTCACTGTTAGACAGCTGCTCTGCCAGGGCTCACAGCTTTCGTTGCAGTCTAGACAAGCACTTTGATTATATTGACCAGCCCGATCCATGATCTCCGGCGGAAAACCTTGAGCTGCCCAGAAGAGGCATCATTTCATAACTGCAAATCAGTCAGCTGGCCTGAGCCTTGTCCTGGATGGCACACAGACATCCAGGCCTGCTGCTTCTACATCTCCCTCCACTGCGGTGTGTCCCATTTTAATGTATCGCAGGGGTAAGCCAGATCGCCTTCAGTCAGATTTACCAGTCCCCTGCAAGACTGTCTGTCTGTGCCTTGATATAGTAAACCACAATAGGTAGTGAAGACAGAGGTGGGCAGCTTCCTGCAGCAGGCCCGCTAGCAGTGCAGGGAGAGTCTAAAGATTATGTAAAGTAATTCAGCGAGTGATGAGAGAGGAGCAGGCCACCACTGACAGCAGGTTTAGCAGGTATGTAGGTCACACAGGGGGAGGCCTCTTTTGCATTTTTTCCCTTCCATGTCTATTTTTGTTTTGTCTCCCTCTCTCACTTCTTCACTTAATCAGTTATTCACTTACGCCTTTCATCTCAGGGTATCTCAGTGCGCTCGCTCTTTTTTATCTCCCTTTTTGTTTTGTGACAGACCACTGTGACTGTCTCACACTAACTTGGACAAAGTGGGGAATAGAAAAGACTAAAATAAACGAGAGATCGACAATGAGGGACATTGCCAGTGGAGCAACATTTTAACTGACTTTCCTGTTTCTTTTCACCCTTGTTTTGTCTTATCAATGGGTTGCCAGTGGTCATTTTCCCATCACTTTTTGCAACATATGTTATCAACTGTGCCCCGTCTCTTCTCTTGCCATCTCTCTCTGCCCTCTAATCATCCTCACTTTCTCTGAGTTGTAGCTCAACCCCAAAGCAGATGGTGTCCTGTTCTCTTTTCAGTCATTCAGAGTACTCTCTGTTTTCTCATCTTGTCAAGCATGGCCCAAGCCTGTGTAATGAGCTTGGGCCTTTTCAGCCTGTTTAGGGGACCCTGACCCAACTTGGAGCCGCCCCACTACAGCCACCACTGCAAGGTTACCCAAACCCGCAGGGGAGCTCAATGCTACTTAGTGTCCACAACCCCTCGGCCTTTTCTTAGGGAGAAGAAAGGCGGAATATTAATGAAGACTCTTGGCTTTTCAGGAGGATAGCAGTATAGAGGGGCGGTCGCAGTGTTTATTGAGCAGGCTTGTTTTCGTCTCCCTAGCCTGCAGGTCACAGCTCAGTGCTCTTTAATTGGCTCAGATTGTCAGACAGTGTTCCATCTCATAGCAAAGAAAACTCCGGCTATCAAACGCTGACCCCCCCACTCATAAAATCCTTTTTTTTTTCCTGTTTTGAGAGTGGCAGCTCATGCAGCTAAGCTATTTCCACAAGCCTGCACTACAAACTTAACATTAACATATGAAAATGGGCTGCTTTCCACATTTACCAGCTCATTAGTTCTTTTGGTCGGGCACTTGTTGAGTTCCACCCGCTCTTGTTTTGCTTGAGCACAGAGATGTCTTTAATTATCTTTGCAGACGGCATATCAGCCCCAAAGCTATTAGTCCATGCAAAGTTCAATGAGGGGCTCTTTGATACTTGTTTAATATACATGGCCCAATGCAGACAAGGCCCAAGTCCCACACAGACCACCCAGTTTACATGCTGAAATGAATTCTGCTCTCATCTCCTGAAAGAAATGGAGCTTCTCAATAGATACTGCTATTGACCTTGACATTTCCTATCTTATTCTCTCAAGATGAAATGCTATTGAGGAAGGAGCAGCCGTCCGCCTGTCTCATAAAAGCCGCAGAAACCAAAGACCTTTACCAGATACTTGATCAAATCAAGCAAAACAGACATTCTTAATGCAATCGGTGAGAGAGATTCAGTCAGTAAATGTTTTTCAGTTGTTGTATGTTTGATTTTAGGAATACTTAAGCCGCTAATTTAGCTAAAGATATTGAGCAACTATTGGGAAGTGAGAGAATAATGGTTTCCAGCAGCTCGCAGACTGAGATTGTGATGTGTCATGTTCATTGTTTGAGTGGGGGCAGCTGGACACCTGTGTGAGCTGGCTGGGATCAAAGCTCCAGGACCTGTTCAGACACAGCAGACCAGCCCACCCCACCACGCCACGGTTTGGGGATCAAATGAACAGAAGAAATTCTCCTGGGGAACTGACACTGTAGGGCGCAGACACTTCTACACCTTCATCGATTTTTATTCTTTCACTGCTAAAGAAAAGAGGATTTGAATTAAAAGACAGTGAGATGTCCTGTGGCGGAGGGACAAAAGGAACCTCCTGTTCTGCCCAAGGCTCCTGTCTGGAACATTAAGCAGAGACGGTTTCCCATGCTGCCATGTGGGTGACCCACAGGGACTGCCTCCCCTGTGGGCTGACCGAGCTAGAATGACAAGAACATTAAAAGTGGTGTGGAGGCAGAACTGCTGCTGATCGTGACAAATGCTCTCCAAGGAAGAAAAATAATGAGAAAACACATACAAAAGCTACAGCGAATCAAGTATCTATTTCATTTATTAATACAATACTTTTAAATCTTAACTTGTGGTTAAAATGTAGAGTTTCTATCATGGTTGAATGTTGTGGTGCAGTACACCAGTGCTGACCAACAAAACGCTAACTACCTCTTGTCTAATAAATGAATGGAAGGTGGGGGGATGTAATTTTCTGCTTGTCTGCATACGAGGGTGACTTATGCCCAACTCTCTTCCTTCCTCTCCCCTCTCTGATGTGTGAAGATGTGAGCGCACACACACACACACATGCTCATCCTCCCTCTTGAGCTTCTGATGGGTTTTCTCTCCAGGATGTTTTCACTAAACTTCTGAAAGGCTGAAGTGACAAGAAAAGTTAAAGAATGTAAAAGTTCACCAAATGTTTTTAATGTTTTTAATCTCCTGCGTGGCCTCTGTTCACTTGTAAATTAATATGTCATGAGACTTCACATCATCATGATAACAGATTACAATTCAATACTGTGCGAAAAATGCAGATCAGGTGCCTTTTAAACCCTCATTACCAGGCGCCCTCGCTGAAGTTGTCTGTCTTCATGAAGATATTTCATGCATGCTTAAGTGTAACACAGTAGATATATAGAGCCCTGTGATATCCGTGATATGGAAAACATAGATAGCATCTAGAAAACAAACAAAACAAGGGATTTAATGGAATTTGCAAATATGCTAATGTAATTGGTAAAAAAATCTTGGTTTTCCATACCATCATAAACATTTTTTCACAGCACCTAAGCCAAGTGAACAGAAAATAAACTGTGCTGCGATGTTTTGATGTCATTTACAGACATGTTGCATCTGTTGACTGCTCTCTGTGTTGGAGTTTCACCAAGGGCAGGGCTCAGCTCCTCCACACACACACACACACAATAAAGTTACACAGGGACAGTAAAACACAATCAGCAAATTGACTGTATCAGCAGTGTTCAAAAAAAGTTTGAAAAAAACAGCTTCATCAAGATAATTTTCCAGACACTGCTTTGCGAGCAACGTTACATCTGCTGTACTCTCTTAGAGTTTGCTGTTCTCTGCCCAACTGCAGACTTTTTCTTTTTTAACAAAGCTAGGTCATCTCCTGGTATCTCCGTTGTCAAACCAGTGCCCCCGTATTCTGACTTTTATGGTAAATGCATCGATATGGCCCAGGATGCACATGTAACTACGTCCGCCTTTTAAAATAAAGAGCATATACAAAAAACGTGTATGGAAATTAGATTAATTAGGCTAGATTCTATTTACAGAATGTGTAAACCATGTTACCTGCATCCTTCTCCACTAAACTGTGAGGCAAATTATTTTCTTTGATGTTGAGTTGTTGAAAGAAAATGTTGGACCCTGCAGTCATGTGGAAGAGGCCCTCTGAGACAAGTCATCCAAAAACTGAGGGATTCAACACTAACAGCTACATTTAGAGCAGAGCAATGTGAAGCCATGATGTGAAGCAGTTTAATTTACAAAAGGACGGACTGTTTTGTTTTATGACTGTATTAAAGCACTTTCTTTGATTACAAAAAATAGTGCAACGTTGTGTTACATCAAATTCCTAGATATTTATTAAATTTCTAACATTTTCTTATTGAAGTGTTGGAGTTATTCATGAATAACATGAGCAGTCACTCTTTCTGATGACAAAATGTGCTTAAATCTTAAAAGATAAAATTCAGAAAAATTAAAATGGAAAACACAGCATTTGGAAAAAAATGAAAACGTATTTCAAAGGGCCTTAGATATATAAACTGTTCCATTTGAGATGGCCAGAGTGTTTTATGCCCTCTTTCTCTGGATACCCACAATAACCTAGGCAGTAAACAAATTGTGTTACCATGCGTACTGGTAATTTACATACCAGAACTGAGGGTGGGAGACACTGTCAAGGACCCCTCAGGGTCCCGGCTTTAAGAACCACTGGTGTAAGCTGTCTAGTTTCCTGCTGAGGGAGTCAATTCGGTCGACTGTTTTTCTTTTTTCCTTATCAGCCCTCTGTGGACTGTGCCTCTCCTTCACCAGAACCTTGACAGAGGCCCGTTTTTCTCTCTACCCCCATCTTGTTTATGTGTTTACCACAGCAGACTCACATCCTCCCCTAAATGATAGCCCCTCGACTGTCAGCACACAGGAGTCAAATTAGAGAGCACGACATACCCGCGTTGCTGTTCCCTCCGAGCCTCAGGCAGCCAGGGGAGACTGGGGCCACAATCAATTGAAATTCTAAGCTTTATGCTTTTGTCTTGATCAGTACTGGATATTAGAGGAAGAGGATGCTATCCTAGTATCCAGACTGTGTTGTTATTACCTGGGAGAGAAGAAGAAAGAAGCATCTGGAATGAGGCCAGTGCTTCAGTGAGCTCCTGCTGCTTCACACAGGCATGCGATGCTAGCTCGTATAAAAATGCAGACATGATGGAGGCTGTGTTCCGACACGAGTCGCAGCATCAGGCACATTCCACATGTCCCGCCATCAGCTTTAATATCTGTACCGTGATCGCGTGGAATGCAGGCCATATCATTTCAAGTGTATGCATAATTTATTACATTACTTGACACCATACGCCTGACTCTTGAACATATGTGGTACATCGTGTGTGTACACGTTTCCTGTCAATTTATGCTATTACCGTGATGATTGGAATCTGTTGGTAAATCTGCTTCTTTGGTTAATAATAAAGCAGAATATATTAAAGGATAATTCAGGGATACCACTACGTGGTTCTTGTTCTCATGGTTTTGGCCATTTCTATCAGTTATTAACATTGTACTCAAAGTAACTGCTGATACCTGGGAACACAGTGTCATTGCCACAACAGCAGGGTGAGAAACACAAATGTTCCAAAGGAGATTATCTAAACCAATTAGGTGAAACCATGGATAATAAAAAAAGTTGGCAGTGAATTTCATCATTAAATAGTGGGGCCTATGTTATAATTAGGGATGCACAATATAGATTTTTTTCAGCCAATACTAATAGTTACCTGCTTCTAATGGCTGGCACTGTAAAGATAACTAATTATTTCACATTTTTATATTTTAAAAAGTTTATAACCTGTTGTTTATGCACCCCTGAGGGTAAGAAAGGCTAAGATGTAGTGAGGAAAAAAATGGATGATTTAATATTCCATAGCCCTGAACACACCAGATCTAACTGACACCACTATTGTTAAAACAACAAAAACAAAGAATAGCGCTGACTCTTTAAATGTTCATTTATTTTTCTAGTAAAGGATATCAAAACACCTCTCAAACACACTTTGGTTTTTGTTGAGCATAAAGAAGTAAAATGAAATGCTTCGACATTATCAGTCAAAACTGACTTGTCAATGGGTTATACACAAGTAACTGACACAAAAGTAAAGTCCCTCCGCCTCCCAGTGTAGACTGTAGAGATTACTGTGTGTGAGCTCTGCGCTGGTGAGATACAGTGTGCACACACAGTGACAGGGCTAACAGTAGCATCACACTGCTAGCATTACCCTACAGTTATTACCCACAGAATCGAACCTTTTTGGTGCGAATGTGTTGGAACCGTTTAAGGCTCAGTGTTGGATGTGTACAGCTGCTGCTGTGTTAGCTTATGCTAACCAGACAGACATTTAACTGACCATTCCCCAGGAGGATGGCGGCCCCTGAGATAGTCCTTCAGCACTGTCTCTAACCTGTTTAACAGCAGCAGGAACTTTGCTGATCTGGTGGGGAGTCGAGTGGTCGGTGATCAGACCCTCGGCGTAATCGTTGTCTTCCACTGAAACTGAGAGACGTCCACACTGGTGACGACATGTTTGGCTTTCTACGCAGCATGCTGTGCTTGTTCCTCCTGTCCTTCTTTGTGTTTATTGGCGGCTTACAAACCAACTTTAACAGTGTAGCGCCACACACTGTATCTGGGTGTGTAGATGCTGCCCTTGTTAAGTCAATGAAAGCAATTTGCCTTTGTATTATTGCTGCTATTTATCAGCTGCAATATCATTATTGGAATAATACATAGTAATATGAATTTACTATTATTGGCCATCATATAAACAAACAGTGTACCTACCAGCTCTGTGCTTTAGATCAGACTGGTGAGTACTTGCCATTGTAAGGTTGTACTTTTTAAACAGAACACGAACCTTCTATATTGTGATATTTACTGGAAATGGCATACAATATGGCGAATAGCAAGTAGGCTGTTATTATTGATGGTCAATATCAGAAACGTTCAGCTCTCTGGGGAACTCCCCTCAGCCAGCTGCCACCTTATTTAGGTTTTTGTTGTGAAATGCGGAGGTATTTTATAGATAACTCCTCATTTCAGTTGCATAAATCAGCCATTCCTCGTCCATTGCAGCACTTTAAAAGCCAGCGACCGGAATGAACAGAAAGTTCAGCTAAAAGCTGTGCGGCATTGCTCGCAGCCTGTTAGGACATTCCAATAAAAAAATGCAGTCAAACTGTTGTTGTCACTGACATTCGCACGGCATCACATTCACTTCAGACACAGCGTATACTTAGGTAGGAGAGACACTGGACACTTTTGGAGTTTATGGAATATTTCATGCAATTAGAGCCAGTCTAAAGTGAATCCTTTATTTCTTCACAACAGACAATTGAGCAATATCTGATCATTTAGGCTTTATATCAGATGCATTTCCCTTTTATTCTTAGTGCATGTCTGCAACCCCAATGTCTATTTATTTAATTTAATTTTTTATTGTTGTAGCCTTTGCTTATTTTAATTTGCAAGCTGTTTAAAGAGTATTTTAGCCTACAAGAATACAAAAAATAAAAGTTTTATCTGATTAATGATCAATTAATCAAAGTAATAATTGACAGATAAACCAACTGCCAAAATAGTCCTTGCATATTTAACCATAACCTGAATTATTTTTTCAGTAGTTTTGCTTAAAAAAAAAAAGTTATTTCCCTCCCTGGACAATTCTAAGGCTCAGATCAAAAAGTTAAATAAAAAATGAGGGTGAGATTGTCATTGCCTCATCCTTCCTGCTTTTCAACAGTTCCCAAGTCCCAGTGGAGCCTCGATAAGGATAAAATTCATACCAAAATGTTTCAACAGATTAAATCAGTTCTATGTAGAGGAAGCAGTGTAATGTATATTCTCCATACTCGGCAGCCTACACATCCAAATTGCAAAGCAAAGGTAGCATACTCCAGCTGTCTTTCACGGTTTAAGAGCCTCTGCAATCCTACACATGTATCCAAACCTGCAATTACAAACAAGGAGCCTGTATTTCTACAAGGAATTAAATTACCTTGACCACAGACTTGTTAGTGTACATACAGAGCTCTGAACCGCTTTGGACTCCACGCGTTCTATCACGCCTAAGCAGTTTGTATTTGTTTACATCATCGCTGGACTGCCTGGGGAGAGCGGTTATTTTTATGGTGTGCTTTGTTTGGATGATTGTTGTTGCAAAGGGGAAAGCGGCAAGATTTGCTCTGGGAGTGACGAAGAAGGAGTTGTGTGCCTACAGAGGTAACAGGGAGGATAGAGGGGGAGAAAGGATGTGTGTGGGGGAGGGTGAGGGGGCGTCTCAGGCTGCCTTACAGGGATGGCAGTCTGTAATTAATTTTGCATGCGTCTCTCTCCCTTCTCGCATTTGTTGTGTTCTTTTTTGAAGAATAACTCTTTAGGAAGGCACTGAATTTCCAGGCATGGGAGACTGTTAAACATCACGACAAATGTAAATGTGAGGCCATGAAGTTACTCTTAAATTCCTGGACTGATTTTTGGGATGATCTACTTTTTTGTGCAGAAATTAATTTGAGAAAAATTACCAACAGTTTGAAAAAAAGCAGAATAATTTTGCACAAATGATTATTTAGAACAGCTAATACCTGAACCTTTTATCAACTGCATCTGCATCATCAAGATGAGTCACATGTCTGTATTTATATGTGCTCCTCATTGCAGATGTCTCTGAGATCAACAACACTGGCACCAGCAATGGAGGTGAGTAGAGATCATGTTTTTCCCCATGAACTATTCAGTCTGTGTGCTGTGACGCATCACTGAAATCCTGCCACTTAGCAGAAACCTCCCTGCTGTCTGCTCTCCACATCCTTTCCTCCATTTCTTGCTTTCCTGCCTCTGCTACACATGAGTCAACATACCTGCCCACATTCATAAAATATCACAGTGCATATTAGCGTTCTGGTTTTAAGTTGGATGCACATATTAGTGGTAGAAGCTCAAGTCAGTGCTGTAATCTAGATTCTTGTTGACGCTGCCATTAGAGCGTTATCATTTTAGGTATAATTGATTCATACTGTCCAATTACGATTGCCCTCCCTCTCCACTCCCCAACTTTCACTTTAATAATTTTCTGTACCCGTGTACACTTATCATCTCCGTGACATTTGTTTATTTTGTTGCTACAGCTGCTAATTGCAACCAAAGCCCAGACAATGGAGCCAAGCTTTGCATTATGCCCACTATAACCCAAATCACAATGTTCTCTTGCGTCACGTACATTGAATTAAATGGCAATGAGCAAACGCTGCCTCAGTTGGTTAGTTTTTAGCCAACTAAGAAGTCCAACCTAAAAACATCATCATCAGTATAAGTGTACGCTATATTTAGAGTATTTTAATCACTTTACACTGAACCAGTTATCTCATATCTTAGTTAGTATGCAAGGTAAAGCAGTAAAAAAATTCTAAATGTAGCATATACTTAAAGTGAAAGATTTTTTTAGGGGGCTAAAATATCTTTTGCTGCAGCCCCCTTCCAGAGCAATACATTGCTTAGCCTCCATATCAGTATACCTGGTTTATCAAAGACACTAGCAAAGTAAATACAGCACAGTTCATACAATAAGCAAAGTAGAAAAATCAGATAGGGTGGACCACCATCTTTAACTATGTATCTTTGAACGTTACAGTTACGGCTGGAAATGACAACAGAAATAATAAAAAATTGCTGATTTCACATCTAAAATTCAAATTAATTTCCAGCTGTCTATCCTAAAGTGACTGAGCCAACGTCACAGTGATTCAGTCTATTGTTTATTATTTGGACAGAATGTCAAGAACGACCCTCTCACCTGCCTTTCTACTTTATTATCCATGGCCGTGCAGTTCAAAGGATGAGATCAAAGCGTGCTGTGTGCATATTACAGATTTTGGAGGAGACCCAAAATGTTTAGAAATGCCTTTGCAACTACTGCTACTTTTTATTATATCACAGTTTACTTCCGTGTTTTGGTGCTGTTAGTTTACACCAGATGCGAACCGGACACACAAGTACCAAGTACACATGAATCATACTCCATCATCTTTTCAAGTGGACCCAGGCACAGATTGACGAACCGTGTCTGGGCACGGTACACAGCGTTCACACTAATCAGACAAACTGGCCTCTGGGTTTAGGTGTACTCGGATCCGGGCCCAGGTCCCTAATGTGAAAGCTTCCATAGATACTGAGACCCAGTTTCATCCTGATGTCAAAAAGTTTGCTACATTATAACTTTAAATCTACTCAGCTTGATTCACATGCTTTACCTTATTTAGGTAAATTGATGCTTTTCTGCACAGGATGGGGGGCAACAGATTGCTGGATTATCAAACGCCTCTCCTCACATTTTCCCTCTTTCCCTCTCCATTCTTCTCATTTCTCTCCCCTGCTCTTATCTAGAGGAGATGAAAGATCCTGTCGAGAGCTCAGAAGAACGTGACTCCATTCTAACTGACAGCATTCAGTCCAAAGGTAAGGGCGTGGGGGAAGCACTCACACTGACTCGCTCTTATCTCGCACACTATTTCTATTTATACGCAGAATCGCAGATTCTTATTAGTGGCCACAGCTGCTGAATTAAAATTCACTTCATCCAGAGAATCCTCAGCGCTGTGCAGCTGAGTGTTAGCCAGTTTCACCCTCCTTGTCTCCGTTTTTTTCCCCACCGTCTGTCTCCATCTCCTTCTCTCAGTAGGGGCTGTATTGTAGGATATTTTGGTATAAACGTGTCAGCACGTCTTTGGAGATTGAGTGTGATGAATTGCCTGCAAACTCAACTATCAGACATTTAATAAATCAAGTGTGCAATGCATATTATTTTAACATGCAGCCAACACAGACTGTAGGAGCAATAATCATGCCAATAAATCATATTTGATAAGGATACCACACTGTTGTTATTCTCAGGTCTCTGTTGAGATTTAGGGTAATAAGATGGCATGTAATTTAAATGTACACATCTGTGGAGAGTGCCATGAATTTATATTTCTGCATTTGTTCTGTGTGTGGCTCTATAGAGTTGCTGAGCCAAAAAATGGGATTTAGATTTGGGCATCATAGTTTCCAGGTAAAAAAAAATTCATTAAGCAACTGTTGTGAACAGATTGTCAGGGTTGAATAAATAGGACAGGCTAGCAGCATATGAAATAACTTGGCAGAGGCAAATGGGTTGGTGTAGAAAGGAAAGAGCTTAAACAATGCCAGACAAAGCGCCAGAGAAGAAAAAGCGTGTTGTCGAACAAGCGTGTGGATCAGGGTGGGATGGTGTATAAGAAAGATGGGTAGGGCATAGTGTGCAGTTAAAATTAGCCATAGTACAGTATCAAAACACCTGACACTGGGCAATGACAACAAACCGCTCTGTATTCTGAACAGGAACAAAGATGGTAGGTTGTTTTATCGTTACTAAAGATTCACATCAGAACAGAGAAAATGGATCAGTCTCAGTGTCCAAATGTCTGTTCATCCATCTGTCTGTCACACACAATTTCTGGAGCATCACAGATCACATTTTAGACAAAACTTTTGGTAATAATGCATGTCACCGCCCTTTGTTGGCTTTTATAGACAGATGATACAAGTTCTGTTTATTGTTAGTTATTTAAGAGGTACTTTAGTACTGGGTTACAGCCTGTGCACTAGTCCAAGATAACTTAATCTGGGCCAACTCTCAAATGATCAGAGTGCCATGAAATTAGGTAAAGACATTCCTGTTCCCCAGAGAATGTCTTCTAATGATTTTGGGTGACCCGGTGACCTTTGGTGCCACTATCAGTCAATCTTTCTCTTTACCAACATTTTGGTTCATGCCACATCAACCTGAAAAACAACTGTCCTCTATTGTCAGCATCAAACCAGTCACCACTTTTGAACTAGAACTAACGCCACCCTCAGCCAAAGCAGGGCAACAGTGCATATTTCCTGCTCTATAGACAGATTATTATGAAATATCATGACCAGAGACACACCTCTAAGGGATCAAATCCTTTTGATTTTCATGACGTCATGGTCTTTTTCTAAATTAGGATGAACTCTACATTTAACTGCATGGTCATTTATTGTTTATTCTAGGAGTGCAACTAGTGATAATTATGCCCAGTCCCCTTTACCAGCCCAGTGTGGCTACATATTTTGACATAGAACACCCTGTCTCAATTAGACGCCCGGTCTGGTTGCAAAGCAGTTCATTTTTTTAATAGAGATTCTTTGGGTGTATAAAACCAGGTTGTTGGTTATCTCAAATTATGTGTCCTGTCCTTGATTACCCTGTAAGTTATTCATATTCCTTAAGTCCATAAGGGTCCTCAGATCAAAATAATCAAAAGGGGTTTTCATAAAAATTAATCCAAGTTTTAAGTATTGTTTTAACAAGATAAAGAGATGTTGTGTTGATATGCCAGGTGCCGTAACCCTCGAGTGCCATGACTCACTCTCTCTCTGATGCACTGTCTGTCGGAGCTAGATTAAATTAATGATTCATAATTAATGTTATCTGAAGACTAATTTTTATACAAGTATTATTCCTGCTGGTTTAAATAAACAGTTTTATTATATTTCCCGATCTTTGCCAGCAAAAGTTTTTTTATGAAAGGAATTAAAGGCCTGTCCCACTGTTGATTTCAGTGATTTAAGCAAATTATAGCCCGTGTTACTAATTGTAATTTTAGGGAAACCTAAAAAATAGATTAAAGGATAACCCTTATGTTATATATAGTGTTACAATGGATGCTCACATTAAACGTAACCAAAGTTTCAAATAATAACCTACAGGGTAACGACCAGGAAAACATTCAACTTGGTTGCAGAGTTTGTACATTTCTTCCCAATTTCAGCTCTGCAATATGTCTGGTTGTGTTTAGAAGCTTTTGTTGGTGATTTTTCACGGTAAAAGGAGCCGCTATTCTTCATTATAGTTATTTGCGTCTGCAAGAGAAGAGTAGCTGAGAAATGGGAGAACCAGAAACACTGACCATACAGAGCACACTGGGATTCTTCAGGAGAGATGGGTGCTAAAACAGCCTCAGACAGAGGGTGAATACAGGTGTTCCAGCACCGGCTGTATGAAGTAAATAAAGTGTTTTTTGACCATTGAAGCATGTGAATATATTCTAGTAGAAGCCCAAAATACAACCATGAACCTGAAAATGGGCATAACAGGTCCCCTTTATTTCCTATAAAATAAAATGTCAGAAAATTGTCCAAAACTTACATTATTACATTTGATGAATAAAAGCAAAGTTGAATCTAGGAAATAATGAACAGTTTTACAATTTACTTAAAATTTATCTGCAACTCTTTTGATAAATACTTAATTGTTTCTGTTGATTTTGATGTTGATCATTTCAGCTCTATTTCCATTCACCCCCTTTTATTTTGTGGTGTGCAATTATCATTTCACTCTTGCAGAGACTGATTCTCGAAGTCTCCAATCATCTCTGCTGTAGTCAGAGAAATACACATCCAGCAATAAACAGTAATATAAAAAGACACAGTCTTGTGTGCTAAATGTAAGAACCAAAAATTCAGCCATGCAAAATCTAAAATCAGACTCTGAACTTGTTTTCCATCCAGACACTGTTGAGAAGAAAGAATGACCAGCTGAGGGAAGGACAATCAACCTCATCTGACAGCCAGCAAAACTGTGCGAAGGCCAACCACACTGGTGTCAGACTGGCCCATGTCAGTATGGGCTCTGACACTGGCCCAGGACAACCAGTTACTCACAAGATGCTCACATTCCCAACTTTATTTAGCCTATTCCCTCTTTGTTAAGAAACTACTCATCCCTGAAGTATGTGTGTTCTGTATGTATATGTATGTATGTGCAAAACCTTACTATAGGACTTGAACATATCAACCAGAAAAGATGAGCCATACCTCACTGTGTGTGTTAGAGTCATACATCATTTTTGCCAGCAGGGTGCGATGAGATAAACCAGGTTCAAGTCTCTTTATTTGATCTATTCCCACTGTGAGAGCATGGTGAAGCTGTCAGAGGACAACAGCCGCAGCTCCTACATGTTGACACTCCGGGCTGGGTGATGCTTAACATCAACCATCCTTTTGTTCTTACAGCGCCACAGTCATGGTGACATTCAACAGTGGAATACCTGACAACACCCTGCATTTGTAAGCCTCTGTAGAGTGCAACACACTGACGCCTGCCATGTCTCCTCACACTCTTGCAGCTCGAGCTCCATTATTTAGTCAAATCAGCCAATACCCTTGATTCAGACCACGGTCTGTAAGGCCGTGTGTCACTCCCCCGGCCTTTTATGTATGAACATCACTGATCACATCTGATCTCCACCACTGCTGTAACTGCAGCTTAATTGTTTTACCAAGAAACTGTTCATCAAGGCCCACGTACACTAAAGAGGATATGAGTGTCTTTTAACAAATCAATTAATTCTTGTCCCCCGTTTTCTTTGCTGTTTCCAGTGCATGCCAGAAAATTGCTTTAAACTTCATCAACATAAACAAAATTACAGTCCTCTTTGCTTTCGCTTGTCTCCTTACCAGATTGTCTATAATTGTATTGAAGGAATCTGCCTTATTTCATATCAAACTACTAAATCACAATCACAGACCTAAGGAGGTGGTCCAAGTATAAATTCTTGGTTGTGTATTGCTTGCAGATGATTTGTAATTTTAAGTACATGATAACATCATGTAATGGCTAATACCTGTTGTTAATGGTTTCTTGTTTTTTTCCTCAGTTGATTTTTTAAAATTGGTTTTGGTTTCTTTTAAATGTTGGTATGATTCATGGATTATTTTCAGTGGTGCCATACTAAAGATCAGATTAATTACAGTTCTATGAAATGATGCCTTCATACTTTGATGTTTGCTTTGCTAAACTATAACAGAAACAACTAATAAAATTTAAAGGTGGAAGCCATGTCTCAGCTTTTAATGTACCCTGTCATGTGTCTTGTTTTCACTTCTGTCACGACAGTAGCTGATATTTTATTTATTTCTACTCGCAGCTGGTACAGTTCATTTCCCATCGGTTCATACGTGTGAAATTGAGCAACTGTAACAGAGCGATCAGTCGTGCGTCTCTGGGTAGACAGAAACAATTAGTCTGTCCTGTGATCTCCAGCATGCTGCCTCTCTGGCCCTCAGGCTCTCTCCTGTATCAAATAAGAAGAGATATCTGGCAGACCCTCTTACCCCAGAGCCCTCCCTCCCTCTGGGAAACTCACTAATGGCCAAAGACCTCACAAGGAGTTTGTTATCAAAGACTCAGCAGCTCTTCAGAGCAGAACCACTTCATCAATCACCCCCTTTATCTGGAGAGATAATGTGAGCGTAGCAACTTTTCAAATCATTGGTAAATGTTTACTAGTGTTATAATTCCTAAAGTCACACTTCATCATTAGACTGCAACATTTCACAAAACTACTGTTCATATTTTAACAATCAGACACTACAGCTAAAGTGTAGAACTTGAAATTTTCCATCCACACTAGTTTCCAGGTTTCTAGGTTTGTTTCATCATTTAACCACAAGAAGTAGGGCTGGGTATTGTTTAAAAAACACAATACCAGTACCAATACCAGCTCCCTTAAAGTGATACTGATACCATAAGAGTGCTTCATTCGACACCCATCATGTGACGCATTCAGTTGCATAAAATGCCACCAGCCAGGCATGTAGTACAGCCATAGTTTCAAACATTTTGGTGGCATCTGGACATGCTGAAATGCCAACTCTGTCAAATACACTCCACCAAACTTCACCATTCCACACACTGTGTGGGTCATAGCTGGGCCAACCACATGTTGCATTAAACTGAAGAGTGCTGCTAGCAAAACCGCACAAATAGTCTTTTTTCTGGGTACAAAAAGGATCGAATACAGGTACGTTTTAGTACAACTTGGTACTGGATTGTTTCGGTTGTTACATTAAAGAGGTATTGAATACGGATACCCAGCCCTAGTCAAAATAAAGCTGGAAACAAACCTGAGGATGAGCCAAACTCTATAAAGACTGGACAAAACACTGTACAACTTTCTACACCACCATACAGATTTTTTTTTAGTCCTCACAACAGGAAAGACGCACATATTGAACATCTGATCTAAATGTTGAGGCAAGGGTTAGGAATGGCAATTCCCACAAGGACACAAATACTTGCATGTTCCTTTATAAAATACAAGGGAACATTCTTTAAAAAGAGTTTGCCTTACTAATTTGCAGTGCAATCCATAAAGAAAAGGAAACAAACTTAAGAAAAACTAAACATTTTGATAAGCTGGTGAATGGGGAGATGTGAACAACTCTGGCTGTAAACTCTACAGAGAGCTGAAAGTGAGATAACTTTATCAGGTGCTGCGGCTCTGCACGAACACCTGATGCGGAGCATAAAACAAAATATTCTCTTTGATTCACAGAACAAACAAATGTTTAAGCTGATGGCCAGCAACTAAATCAGAAGGCAAATGATTAGAATCCTTCAACAACACTCTCTGTACGCTTTTATCTCCAGATTGTCGACACCAAATAACCCAGATTGAGCAGACTTGGACCAATCGGTCTCTACTTCCAAATCAGATTAATCATAATGTGTTGACCTGTATGCACATCTGAGTCTGCTGTAAGGCAAATCAAGGAGTAAAGTTTGCACAGTGAACCATTGATAATTAAAATGGCACACCACCAATTTAGCATTGCACTCCTTAAACATTGTCAGACTCACAATGGACAGTTAAAACAGAGATGTCTTTTTCATTCCATGCATTTTTCTTCTTTGTCAAAGCCTGGCA
This sequence comes from Cephalopholis sonnerati, assembly GCA_019142605.1. Lineage (NCBI taxonomy): Eukaryota > Metazoa > Chordata > Actinopteri > Perciformes > Serranidae > Cephalopholis > Cephalopholis sonnerati. The sequence continues at coordinate 25,817,341 of JAGQAX010000018.1, read as the reverse complement.
ACTAAATTACTCACCCATGCATCTCGAGCACCGACAGCTTAGGCAGAGATTTAGGTGTGTTAAGCTGGTAGTGGCCAATAGAGCCTCAAGATGAGTAGCAGGCTACTGAGGGCTGGTAAGCTTTAGTTTTTTAACTTCATATCCCCAGATGATGTTTGTTCATTTTGTTGTCATATTCAGCACCAACCAAAGCTGCCAAAGTGACATCACTTAGGGCTGTTTTTTTTCTGTTGTTTTCTTTGGCACTTTTGTGTTTTCTTTGACAGCTTACAGTGTATAGAGATGAACATGGTGAGAGAGAGGTACAACATGCAGCAAAGCAAAGCAACCAGCTTGAACTGAATTGGGGAAGTTGTGGTTACATGTGTCGTAACCACCAGGCTACTAGGACACCCCAAGACTTTGAATTTATCACACTAAATCCAGTCTAACACAGACGAGATGAGGAAAAAGAATTCTCAACATGTACCTGTTCATCCCAGCGCCAGAAAAATACCAACAAGTATCCTGCTTTTTTCCCCAGAGAAGCATCGATCAAATAAAAGAGCACGGTGTGTTAAGCCTTATCCTGTCAAGAGGGGTCTTTGTTATTGAGTTAAAAATAACAATATTCACCCATTGTTATCATTTTTGGATAACATAATGGCAAAAAAGCATCAACAACAGGTTTCTCATCTGTTGGTGTGAAAAGCCAATGAAAAACAAGTTTCAAATCACTTTAGCAGCTACCATGTTTACGTTCCATTAACTTGTCGCATGCCAAGCGGATGTCAGGAGTGATTGTCCCTGGAACGGAGACGGTTTAAATTTTAATGACTTCATTTAAATGTTGCATGTCAGAGCGGAGGGTTCCCTGAACTTGAGCAGTAGGTAGTGTCAAGGGAAACAGCTTAATCGTGCAGGCTTGCTGCCACGCACCAGCTCCCTGGCATACAAAACACTTCAGTGCTAAAACAACAAACCGCCTATTCCACAAAAACAGCCAAAAAAACAATAGTTTTCAGTTAACAATGTTGGATTGTCTGGCTTACATCAGAGTTGTGAGGGTGAAATTGTTGACTCACTCTGCAAAAACATCTCACAGGCACTGTATCTGTGTCTACACATTTAAATAAACCATAACCACATGACAGAGTATTTATGCATGTACCAGTAATGCTGATTGACCTGTGTAGTTGCCATGTTTTTGTCAGCTTCTATCTTATCAAGCAGCTGTGGGCTGATATGATGTGATGTGCTGCGTTTATTCCATTTTCCAGATGAAAGCTCAGTGGACCTCTTCTTATATAAACACGCATTACCATGTTCTCTCTCCTTCTTTCGGCTCTCCCTCCGCTAACTCCTCCCACTGTCTTCCACCCTCCTGCCACACTACGACGACCCGGTGCCACGCTGACTGTTAACACAGCGCAAACAAATTGGAGAAAAATAATTCCAGCTCTAAAGCTTTAAATCCCAGCACTAGATAAGCTGTTTTTATCTGAAGTACAGTGTTCGTCCTTCATGAAAATTCATCGCCCCCACAAGAGGCAAAGGCAACACTATAGGTGAACTAAGCCGAGATAAACACTCTAATTGGGATGAAAATTGACGCCATTCATTATGGATGCCTGTCTTCAAAGGCTGCAAGAGCCACTGAAATGTTGAAAGGAAATTGACTTGCAGCGTTGCTAGTTTGCTTTGAACAAGTGAGAATACGTCGATTAAACTCCACCAGCACAAGACGGTTATGCAGATTACATTTGTTGTCTGACTAAAAAAGCACGCTCGTCTCATGCTGATGGCCCCTCATGACAAGAGAACAGAAGAGAAAGAGGATTAATGAACTAATTCTATCTCTCACACTCTGTTGTTGCTCTAATTATCAACTTGATAAATTGCTTATTCAGGTGATATCGCAAGTTCTCACCTTACTGAAGCTATAGCGTGGATACAACCACTGTCTCTAAAATACAGTATAAAGTCATCCATTGCAAGTCAGAGTCTGCCTTTTTAATCAGTGAGCAGTAATTTAGGGTTGAGGAGAGCAGTCCTCTCTTTCCTTCCCCATCCTCTTGCTCAGAATAACAACTTGGTGATAATTCACATGAGCGACATCCACCCTTGAATTAATTTCACTGCTGTTTTCAAAACAAAACACAGCTTGCTTCAGCGTAAAATAAGAAATTTCAATGGGTTATGACGCTAATGTGTGTGCAGGTGCTATATGGGTTGAACTGCTTACCACAAAGACTGATTAAGAGAAGCCGAGAGCAATATAAGGTCCTGTGTTAAAGACCTATCAACACTATCTGTTGATAAACCTCAGTTAAATTGGCATCATTAGCTCTGAATCGTCCTCATTATCCACTAGGTCAAAGCTTTTATGTTAGTGAGCAAGCTTCCATTTGGATTACATCTAAATAAATGCACAAGATCATACTCTTTTTGGTAAAGATAAATTTAAACAAGAGATTTAAATGATAACATCTCTTTATAGAACACTAATAAACCGAGTGCATGAAGCTCCTGTTGTTAACAAATTTACTTCAGAAGTCATTAAAAACTTTCCATGTTGTTTTTCCACCAGGAAAAAAAAACACAACACCGAGAAACACTAATGAAAGAAAATGAAAAGCAACGGCTCTAAAATGTTCAGTAATTAAATCGGACATTAATAAATGCATTAGCCTTATTTAGCTGTATCTTTGTGAGCAGTTTGGATATGCTGATGTTCTCTAACTCATTAAAGCTAAATGTCACCTGGATCTTAGTTTCCACGGATTCTGGGAATAAATCAGCAATGCATTTAAAAGATCAAGAACTCTCAAGTCAAGCTGAGGGGAGTGCAGTGTTTCTTCTGGAGCCCTGCTGCTTCTCACTCCAGCTATCCAACGTGAATGCACTTAAGTGAACAGGATTGAGCAGTAGGGAAGCTGGGGTCAAATGTAAAAATGTTTTTTTGTAAAATCAGTAGGAGACTATTTTTAAATAAATAACAAGTGTCTTTCATATATCCAAATGGTTTAAGATACACAATGGTGTATTTACTGTATTTGTAAAATCACTGGTTTCAAGATTGTAACTTACCAAACCTTTCTTAAGGGCCCTGACACACCCAGTATTTGGCCATCCGTGAGTGGCTGTTGACCAAGTTTCTGTGGTGTGTCCCCAACTGTTTGCCCCCATCAGACCGTGTCTATTTTTTGTTTTGTTTTTTTGGGCTGATTCAGTCTGTTGAATTAGCGGTAGAGCCCATCGATGAATGAGATCACTCTGATTGGCAGTTAAGCTCAGTGGAGAAACAGAGGTGAGGAAAGCAAACAAACACCAAAAATTAAGAGGGCATAAGACCAAAACAAACTTGTTATATGAGGTAAGATTATTTCTTAAGTCACTGAGCTCTGTAACAGAGAGAGTTCATAATTATTGGTGTTAATGTTTGCTGGCGCATGATAAATAGCGTTTGCTCTTTTAGCATGGTTTTGTGTTCATGTACGTGCTAACTAGCGACTTGAACCCGTCCTTTTGGTCTTCCTGTTTCCATTTTTTAATGACGAAAAAACAAACTACCGCCGCCTGCTGGTATGGAGAGTTACTTCCTCTCATGCCGGCACAGAACGTACATACTAGTTGGCGGTTAGCATCTTTGCAATGTTGCAACTTTTTGGCCAAGACACAGGCAATATGGGGCAAGGCCAAAAGTCCGCTTTTGTGACCACTAGTTCTTTGATGTCGATTTCGTGTGTCTAAACTGAGCTGCAGCCTCTGGAGCTGAAAATGATGTCAACATGGAAGTGTCAAAAACTGCAGTTATTTGAACGGCCACTTGAGGCTGGCTCCAGAAGCCAGTCAATCCCCATGTTAAAATGCCCAACTTTACAGCAGAAATAAACATGTTTACAGCCTGGTACAAAAAAATGCTTTTGGTCTATATAGCTAATTTTCCTGTTCATGACAATTGTATGGGGGTGGATTTTTATTTATCTCACCCATTTACATTTTATTAAGGCTTAAAGTTATGCATAATCTACCGATAGTGTCCTTGGCTTCTCAGTCTAGCTCTAGCTCCAGGCTCCAAAAAACCATGATGGCTTGAGCTGAAATGCTGAACTTGAGGCTTCAAAACAGGAATCCACAAACCAACAGGTGATGTTACGCTATGCCCATTATCTTCACAGTCTATGGTCTAAGCCTTAACGCACATTGCTTAATACAGTTTTAAGTAAATCACTATTAACTGTCAAATAATGTTTAATTGTGTGTTACAAACCTACAGTTTCAGCCTGAACAGTTTCTTTTCCCTGCTGAGAGTCAGCTCTGGCTCTTTCTCGCAATGATGATTTATTGTTGAAAGACATGCCAACAGTTTGTAAGTCACCACTCGAGAAAAGGTTAATTAACAAGTTTATTAATTACTCATCAAAAAGAGGAACTGTTCTTTAATGTGTTCTTTGGCAGCTTTGTGATGAAGCTTCCCTACCTTTTTCTACTCATCCTGTAACTGTATGCAGTTTTGCAGTGTCAGCCATAATACCATGTGCTAGCTAATCACACCACATGGCACAATCAAAGGGCAGCAGCAACACTACTCCTCGTCCGCTCAGTCATCTACAGACTCTGCCGACATGGACACCAAACAACCTGACAACTGTTAGCACGACTGATCAGCATTTGTTTTTATGACCTGATGTGAGAAAATGTATTGACAAATGCAAGTTTCCCATATCAATGGCCAAACATTTGTCTGATTGAACATCTAAATCTGAGTTAGACCTTCCTACCTGTGAAATAAACATGTCATATATACAGGCTTTTTTCATTACTGTCAATCACACAATTCACAGTCAAAGTTTAACACTGGGCGACCTTATCTTTGCTGGCGTTCAGACCCCAGAGTCACTCAACAACAAGGCCCCAGGCCTGAATTAAACCAACAGCAACATAGCTTACTCTCCTATCTTAACAGTGCATTTATGGCCGTCTGTGAATTGGTGTGCTGCCAGAAAATTAAACCAAAGAGAAACATAGTGTGAACAGATATCTGCTTATGTGAGTCTAGTCGTTAGAGCCTGTGTTTATCGTCTGCTTACCTACCAGTGGCAGCATATTTGTGTATTGGTGCCCTTGATTTCAGTTTTGGCAACTTAATACCAGAAGTACCCCAGGTGTCATGGGAATTTAATACCATTAAGCTGGCAACACTATATTGCTCTTAGTGTTCCTCGACTGTCATGAGGTTTAAAAAAAGATTTTAATGGATCATATTTCTGCCCAAACTCCAGAATTTGCCAGGAACTCTCTGGGAATGGCTTATATTTTCCTGAGCTCCATGAAAAGAAATCTGGAGTGTTTTTAATAAAATTAGATTTCGCAGCATCATCAGCGCATCTTATATACTGCATTAATCTGTTGTCACATTTCCTATTAAAAACCCTGTGATGCATAACTTTCAGCAAAGTAGCTCCCTTGAATTAGTTTGTCCAGAATAATGAAAATTGAAAGCATCACCACTTTGACGGCATGTGTGTGTGTACTGTGTTAATATTGTGCGTTTTGTGACAGACCAGCGAACTCACAGGACTAATCAACAAAATGACTCACTGTCTTAAGAGCTAGGCTATTCAAATTAATCCTGGCAGCAGCCTCTGCCTGTGTGATTAATCTAACCACTCTTGGCAACTTCTTGGCCACTGTCACTAATTACTGTTGCCGAAAAAGTTGCCACAAACTCACCGTGCCAAATGTGCAGAAATTCAACACAGATTCCTGCGAATATAAGATCTGCTGGTAGGTTTGTTGTTGTTGTTGATCGTTGACAATGCCGTGAAGAATTACATTCACTTGATTATTCTCCCAAACAAATTTGAGATCACATCTTCACCAGAAAACAGATAAGCTTGATTGCTTTCTGCATTTCGGCATCTTGCCTGTCAGCTCTGACAGAGCCTTTGGGGTCCTCCAGTGCTTCCGAGTAGTGTTGCCGTAGCAACAGGATGTAGTAAGTGAGGCCCTGTATGCATTCAGAATCAGGTGAATGGAGTTTAGCCATTGAGCAGAGAAGAGCGAATGGGCCATCCCGACCACCGCATCCAATTTAGCTCGGCCCATTTGCTGAAAAAGTGTATGAGAGGTGAAGTTATGATGAGTTGATTTAATAATAAAACATTTTACAGCAGAAGATAAAAAGCAGGCGCAGCTGTGATGGTGGACTACAAACACTTCACATTTCACAGGTGAGCTACAGTGTAGTTATGATGTTCCAACTGATCCTGGTAATGGTAGCTGCTGGTTGGTGGTCTTATTACCATCTTATTATCTATGCTGATTTGCCTGCAGAGAAAGGAAGAATATGGATATCAGACCATTAGGTGTCTAAGGTGACATGCACGCTTCAGATTCCTCTGCCTGCAAACCACCTTTTATTATTACATGGGTGCCAGTACATTCCTTTCTCACGAAGGAAAGCCTTGAGTTAACAATGAGGAAGAGCCATCAAGTGCGGTAAGCATTTGTTGAAGTGTACATGGTGTGACCCTTAGGTGCATACTGTATGTGTATTTATTAATTCACAGATAAGGGTGGAGAGCGCCGCTCCTTCCCACCAGGATTCATTATTTTCTGTTCCGAACTCCTGCTGGTTATGTTAATGTATCACGAATTTCCATAACAAAATAGGCATCAAGGTAGGCAGGAAAATCACTTCAACACAGCATGCAATTTAAATGTGCCATTTCACAACCAATCATTCAGCGATGAAGTGTGAATGGTTACGGATAGACACACTAGTCATCCCTGCAAGCTACTGCAGGGCAGGTGGAGGGTACAGAACAACATGTGAGGCTACTTTCAGTGTCCCTGTTGCTGTTTGACTGTCATCAGTCCCTCTGCTTTGTCCTCTTTATACCATTCAATCTCATTAAAAGGTGAATAACTAAAAATGTATTCCTCATAACTCATTAAAAAAGGATTTTCCAGTCATTGTTTACAGTGAAAACAGTTCACAATGCATGACAGCAGATAATTTATTTCCATGATACCTGTATGAGCTCCATTAATAAATGTAATTCATTTAGCATCATTGTCAAATTGCCTGAGCCTGGCGGAGAGGTGCTAACAATTCAAACGAGCTGATAGAGATGATTAAAATGACACCCAACACCAATTTTTAGGCTTTCCTGTCACAGAACGCCACAGCTTCTCTGCAAGATGCAGCTCTCAAAACACCTCATACCGCAAGATACAGGGAGATTTTCTCATTCACTGTTAATTGGCTCATTTATTCCTGCGTGCAGTGGGGGGAAAAAAGCAGAGATTAGGCAAACTTGGCTAACAAAGTTTTGGAGCTTGTCTGAGGCGAGCTGTCTGGATTGGAACAGACACCGACATTAATGGAGAGAGGCTAGAGCGTCTGTAGACAGTCAATGCCACCCGTCCCTCTTGTCTCCAGGCTAAACGCCTCTTGTCACAGCTGACAACTTCTGCAATTGATTAAGTCAGTCTTGCTGACAGGAAGACACAAGGTCACAATTATGATGAATGCACTGTTGATTCTTTTGATATTATGGACTCAGGGAAAAAGGGCTTTAATTTTCTTTTGTTGAGCTTGTAATAATTAGATTGGTCAGTCAGCAAGAGATAATACTGTTGTTCACAGCAAATTCAAAAATTCAATTCTGTGAGATCCACTTGGATGAATCTCAAACACGCCACTGAACATTGCAACAACTTTTCCCACTGGCTGTAGCAAAAGGAATGAAAATTCAATTTCTGAGGCTGAATCAGTTTATTCATCGCACCATTCCACTGTGCATCTATCAGTTCACCAATCTATTAATGTAGCCTGTCAGATCTGAGCTTAGGTCCTTCTCACCTTCAGCATTTGCGCGCCTCAATATCTCCCATCTCTCCAGCTCTTCACGGCTCAATACTCTCTGCTCTAATATATATGACCGATCCTTTCAGAAGCCAATTCAGAAGCTAACCACCACATTCCGGACTTCTATCGGGCCCTGATAACGTGAGGTTTGACCATCTGTCAGTGCTGTGACTGTAGGCTATAAACTTCACGCTCTGTCTTTTTATTCATCTGTTTCTCAGAGGAGAGATGCAGCCAGCGCCTGAGAGCCACAGGCGGAATCAGAGAGGAGAGAGAAATCAATTACTGCCTTTGCCTCTGCCTAAAACAAGCCGTGTCGGAGACCATCTACAAAAGGAGGACAAAAGGGGCTGGTGGCCCCTCAAACTCCCAAACCTCAGGAGACGGGGCGGAGAGCATCCTGTCACGAGCTCTGACACACAGCCATCACTGCCACCAGTGCAAAATAGGCCCCTGTCACCCCTCAAAATGGGATCCAGCCACTTCATGTGCAATCAGGCCTACATCAGTGATTGATGACCCCGAAGTGGAATATGAGGGAAGACAGCAGAGAAGTAGCTAAGGCAGAAAAGTGAAACCATTTTGAGTAGTAACCTTTACAAAGCCTATGCAATTTAGAATCTCTAATGGTGCAATAGTGAATCGTAACTTTTTGTGATTGAACCAAGGGAGTTAAACAATAGAGTATTACAGGAGGGATAAGAGATTGGATGGGCTTTACTGTCCACCTCAATGGAAAATTGTCTTTGACCTCTTCACAGCACAGCAGAGGTACATACATACCCAAAATACACCATTAAAAACATACAAATAGTGCATATAAGCAGGTGGCAGCAATAAGTAAATAACAAAAAAAGAGCACATCTTATAAAATAACAGTGTTCCCAGATGCAGTCATTCTGTGTTTACTGGCTACATGCCATAGGGAATAAAGGATTTCTTATGTATATGTTCCAGCTGGTCCTTGGGACCCTGAATCGATGGTCAGGTGGGAGCAGCTAGCACTCCCATCTGGTTGGCAATTTAGAGTCCCAAGGTGTAACATGCTGGCACAAGAGAAATTAATATGGTTGTGCGTGTGGTGCATATGACCCGCCTTTCTGACGTGATCAATCGTATGTTCAATAATTTAAACTGCAATACATTCACCTTAAGAAAGATTATCTGTCACAAGCGTAGCCTATTCCTCTATCTGATGGCCAATAATTCAGTTTTGTCTCAGTGCAAATGACATAAAGTCAAACTTTTAGAGCACGGTTTGACATTTATCTGTAAGTAATGGCTTTTTCATATGATAGGAAAAATCTCATGAGTAATTCTTGGTTTTGCATTATATAAAACTTTATGTTTATGCTATGTCTCTCTCCACAAGTCCCTGAACTGCAGGTGAGGCAGTTGAAATTAACTAAAAGCCATTAGAGAGAGGGAGAGAAAATGACTTCAAAGCACTAATCTCTCTCGCTGAAAAGAATCTCTCAAACTCAAGAAATGACTTTGGGCTGTCACTATTTACTGAAAGAAGTTTCCATATCATATTCCCATGAATGCTAAGTGAGTGAATAATATGAAGCCAGAATGCGGAACTATTTCAATAATACAAGAAATCCATATTGAAAAAGTGAATACCCTTATTCCACAGTTAATAGCGAGCCCTGATTGCTCCAGACATTTTTGAAAGATACCCAGTTCCTCCAGCCACCTTGTCTATGAGGCCAGAATGTGCTTTGAGGGGGTGAGAGTTAAGCGGAGCCATCATCGCTATAGTCCAGCCACTGAGATATGAACTCAATAACACACTGCTTTATTTTCTCCAGCCATTTGGTCCAAACCAGCTGGTGAGGCCAGAGACAAAACACAGCATCTGGCAGGGGAGACTGTGGACCCTTCGTCACAGCGTGCATGTGTGCGGCTGTCCGTCTCGCTATGTGTAGATGTAATAGCATGGATGTGCGTGCATGGTGTCTGCAGAGAGGAGACATGTCACAAATCGCTGCTTCCATCCACGCGCTAGGGACAGTGTGCCCATCAGCTTGGCATGATTATGGCCGTGAGAGAGGCTCTGATTGTGGGATGCTGGAGCGTGAAACCACTGGAGAGGAACAGAGAGGGACATGGCTGGGCCAGAGAGGAGGGATGGAAGAATGGATGGGAAGCCCAGCTGGCGGCTGCTTCTAATTGGGCTGAGCAGGTTTCCATGGCTGACCAGACCCATATGCAGTGTGGATCTAAAGAGAGAGAGGGCCACAAGCAAAGTAGCAGGGCAGGCCAGGCTGTAGGGGTGGAGGAGGGGGGGGTGTAAGGCGGGCAGGCGGGCGAGAGGCTGGTCACACTCCAGCAGTCACAGCCTCTTTGTGACAGGGGGCAGAGAGAGCCAGCTGTCATCCCCTGACAGGAACACACACACTCCTCCATGTGTACTGATAACACAGGCTCAACGAACACACAAAAACAGAAGCATAACAAAAAAGCCACTTATGAAACAACTACTTTAATCAAGGCATCCGGAGCTCGCAGAGGGAGGGAATGAATTGGCCAAAAAAAAAAAAAAGAAGCCTGACAGACAGAGAGGGACCTGATGAGAAGAACCAGGGGGTATGGGTGTATTGAATTATTCCCGCCGGATATTTACTGCATGCCATTGGAAACAATTAGAAGTCATTAAAATGGAGGTGAACTGACAAGGGGAGTGTGGATTCCCTCACCACCACCCCAGCTACCCCCCACCATGCCTGTTAGATGGGGGTGTTAGTGCGTGTCGTGCTCAGGGGGCGAATCGATTCACTTCACACTCTCGGCAGCATTAATTAATGATCTGTTCTCTGTATTGTACAGTGACTGGCTGTCACGCTATACTTTCTTTCCTAACTTCACTCCATCCTTACTCGCCTAACTCTCCCGAGGCCTCTCCTTTCCCTGTACGTTCCCTTTTTCATCTTACAAAGACATAACACAACAACACGGCTGCACTTAAACATAAATGCTGACACAAACAATAAATGTACCAATAAGGATTATAATATTGAAACAGAATATATGTTTGCATGGAACATAAATTCTTGGAGCGTCATTCATAGGCCTTTGTTTTTATTTATTCATTCCCTTTACAACCGAGCAGATGTCTGGAGGGCAGACCACAATCCTGTTTATGAGAAAAGAGAGAGGGAGAAGACAAAGGTATGGAAGTCAAACCTGATGTACAACCCGTGGCTCACTGCTGCCCCCTACTGTAAGATCGATAGTACTCTACAAACAATGCACTGCACAGATTTATCCTCAAAAAGCTTTAATACTGTCAGCAGGACAAAAAGTGTTTTCTTAATATTTTCTTGCAGCCTAAGATCTTCAGTTTGGTTTTTCTCTGCGCAAATGTGCCGACTCTTGGGTGTGAACAACACACAATGCATCTCATCTGAAAAGTGTAACAGTAGTCCTCGGACTTGTGCACATAATGGTGTCATGTTTGCTGCTAGTTTGACATTTTCATTTGGATTTTTAAAATGTCAATAAACCCCTGAACAATTTAAACTGTAACTCAAAATGTTGGATTAAGTGAATCACTTGTATTACATTATATTCATGCCCACTCTCCCACTGACATGTCTGTGTGGGCAGGGGAGTTGGAGCGATTGGAGTGACTGCAGGAGTCTCCAGGGGGCTGAGAGAGACAGTAAACTAAGCCATGAGAAAAATCAGATCACCTTGAATTTGCATAAACAGCCTTCAAATGGCTGCGCAGAGGGTATAAGTGTTAGCCATCCAAGCCTGAATAACTCCCAGCCGCGGATTAGTATTGGGTTCACCCAGGTCATTTAACACTTAAGACAGTCTCCAGGGAGCCTATTCATGTTGGACAAATTGTTTTGCCTTTACGGCAGCTCTGCGCTGCACAGGGGTGTTAGTGGAGTTCTGAGGAGTAATTTGCCGCCTGTAGTGAGGGACACTTTGCACCCTGTTCCTTCCGTTCGGAAAGCGAGGCCATATCAAAAATACTAAATGGCAAAAGGAGCAACAACAGCACCAATTACATGGAAATAGTCCCTGTCTGGGTTAAGGTCCCGAGGATGGGTTAAAGACATGGGGAATAATGAGCGGATACTCCTTGTTTCCCTCTTTTTGCTTTAAGCAGAACAGGCATCTCAGAGCACTGAGAGGAAATATGGAACAACGAGAACTTTGTGAACCAGCATGGAAATACAAAAACTCTGCAAAGGTGGACATAGATTGTCAAGTTATGAAGGGAATCAGAAGGTCATCAAGAAACTCAGAGAGTGTGTGAGACCTAGAGAAAATTGCTTTTGTTGGCTAGGAGTCAGTTGAGTCTGGCTTTGTGACACTGAAGAAGAAAGCAGAGACGGATATCCTTAAAGCACTGAGTGTAAACATCCTTCCTGCTCTACATGGTACAGCTATTTACACACACAAAAGGACATCTAAGAGGGCTAAGAGAAGCTCAACGATCAGATGTGTGTTATTTTTCTTCTCTGCTTTTCATTGACTCCCAGAGGACGTCAAAGTATTTTTTGGTCTCACTTGCATCAGGTGAGCCAGCACTACTTCTGGTCCAAAGCAGTGATTATTATCCCTGCAGAGAAGCTATTGGAACAAAATGCATCCCCAACTGAATACAGTATGACTGTAAAATAGATTTGTTGCTAACTAATTATGCATTTCCCATGCAATTTATAACACAGCAATGCCTCCAGTAGCACTTAACTTCTGGAGCTTGATTAATGGCACCATGCTGGATGCTGGAAGCCTAGAAATAGGAGGTGTGGAGAAGGAGCTCAACATCGCCAGCATCAGCAGTCTGGACCCGCTCCTTCTGTCACCGCTCTCACCCGCTTCCCATAAAAGTAAAATGCAGCAGGTTTGGAAAACAGCCTTGCCCTGTTTGTCAGAGGGCTTGTCGTAAATGTAGTGTTTGTCAAGCCCCAGAGAAGAAAGCTTTGGTGATAGCACTCATCACCACCATGGCACTTCATCTGATGGTGCCAGCCAAATGTAGTGGTACAAAAGGATTGTTTCAGAGAGTGCTAATTTGTTGCACTGCAAGGTGATAAGCTTCAAAGTGTTCCTTTTTTTTCAGTCCTACTGCTCAAATGATCACGCTATATCAGCAGTGCTTAGATGGGGTTGTTGATCAATAGCAATTATGAATGATTACTCAGGGTTTGGACTTTCAGGCTTTCATACGTCGCTTTGTAACTCTGTTTTGTTTTCTGCTTTGCTACAAAAGTTACAGCTAATTCACCTGCTCAGCGATGGAAGACAAGGCCACAGTACAAGCAAACAATCAGCATCACAAGGCATTTTGTCAGGCTAAATGACAAATTAGTATTATTACAGTGAATTGCATTTGTGATATATTACCTCTATTTCTTTTGGGCCTCTAATTAAGCAGCCTACTCATCTCTATTGTGAATATATGGCTTTGTTATTTGTTTCAATTACTAGCCTCTACAAGCCACAGCAGAGATTTATCAGTGTTGGTGCAATTTGTTGGTTGGAGGTTGATTACTTGATGACCCTTAATGATAAGTAATACTTTTTACTTGTATAGTGTTGGAGCATGCAGCTGAGGCACAGATCTGAGCACAGGTCTGATTTAAATCACAATATCAGACTACACTACAACCAGGAATGGGTCTAAAATTGAGACAGCATAGTATCGCAATATTATGTGGGGTAATGTTGTATTAATACATGGACGCCAAGTAAAGATTTTGTTATAATTTAAATTATTAATATTGCAAATACAAATTAAACTTTGGGTAGCCTAATAGAATAGTAAAATCAACTGCTTTTTCGATCCACTAGATACACTTTGTTGCAATAAAATGACAGAAATGCGATAAACAATCTGAAAACCTATTATCTTGTTAGATCAAAACAGATGTTTACAACGTTTTTATGTGGGTACATAATTCACAGTTTAAAATAAATTACAATATTTTGCAAAATACGTCATCACAATACCCAACATATCACAAAACATTTA